>PKRV01000745.1:343935-393970 GCA_003709505.1 Hyphantria cunea
GCTTTATTAATCATTCGTTCAATTAGTCCTATATTGTTTTCAACTTGGGACGTGACTCTTCATCGACTGAAGGTTCAGGTAAACTATCTCGGGTTTGATTCCCGGGTCGGGACATTTTTTGAGACATCGATGTGTAAGAAAGATTTATCAACAGTTATTGTTTTTGTTGATCTTGCTCGTTTGAAAATAGATGTAAATAATTAGGCATGTAGTAAAACTCACAATTTTTCTTTGCTGACTCAATACTTTTAGCATACATTCCGCCTGCATGCAGCTGTGTCCTGATTCAAAAAACTTGTGTTAAATTTTTTGTAAGTGAGAAATATTTTGAACAGCAAATGAGAAGGAACGCACGTAGAAAGATAGTAAAATAGGATACTACCTATTTTGAAACTGTCTCTTTCTGGCGGCGCTGCTTCGTAAATAAAAAGATTATAAACACATAGTTTTCGACAATAATAAAGTTGTTCCACCAGTCCTGATTTCTGTATAAAGTTTATGCATTTTCGTGATGGATAACGAAGCATCCAAGTATAGGCGTTTCAAAGTTAGCCTTATGTAGTGTGGCTTCCATGGGAAGGAAATCATATAATCATAGGGAAGGCTCCTATGTGTTCTTACACAAAGTTCACATAAGATTCACTAGTCTTATTGGGTGGTTCATGTTTACTTCTCTTGTCAATATCCTTGTACAGTCCCAAATAATTTACCTTTTGAATGGAATCATTCACAACAGTCGCAGAAATGGCTAGGGAGTAATACAAAAACACTTGTGACATACCTACTTCTTTCCATTGTTAAAAAATGACTTTGTTTGAATGTGACTCGGTAATAGTCTTCCTTATCATATATAACCGCATCTGTTGTCGATTTTCCTAACGTAAACCCGAATTGTCTATCATGAAATTTAACTTCGCTTGGTAGAAGTTGTGGCACTACAAGATGTTCTAAAAGCTTTCCTAGCGATGGTCACAATGTTATGGGTCGATAGGACTTAGGATTGTCCGGCGGTATCGTATGTATGTATCGCATCACCAGAAAGTTTACAAGCTTCTTTTATTATTTTATTTCGTATTTTATCGTCGCCCGAAGCCTTATTTAGAAGTTATGACCTAACAATACTGAGGAATTCGTCTGACAATGGTAAGTCAGATATTGGAGAAAATGGTGATTCGATAGCCCACTGTCTAAATTGTCGGTGACAACGTGTCATCCTCCGGGCGATCATCAGGCCCAAATGATTCTAAAAGATATTTTGCTGTTTTTTCTACTCCTGTAGTATAACTAATATTAATTTTAATGTTCTGTACTTAGGCAGGGTCGATTGATCAATGAGCCTTAAATTCATGACACAAAGGTGAGCACGGACCCTGTCTATCGATTTTATCAACAGTTTACGTATGAAAATTCGTCCTTGATATTCTGATGATATAAAGCTGTTGGGAAGATACGATCCTCCATTGTACCTGGTACGTCTTTTACATTTATACGTTGTTCTTCGGCCTTTCGGGTTTTCTAAGCGTAAGCCTATAGATTTAATGACGTTAACTGATTCTAGTTTTTTAAGCTGCATTTCACTAGCAACCCGCAACGCGATGCTTGCCATTGCGGTTTTATTAAAAATCTTCTGATTCAAAAATTTAAATTAAAAACCTTTCAATTTAAAAACCTTCATCGCTGGATTAAATATTAATAGCCTGTATGTCATTTGAAACTTTTGTAAATACACATTATATATTGTTAAGTCATGTAGGACTTTTCTTTATTTGTTATATAAATTATTGCACCCCTCCAATTTACATATTTTTATGATGCAAATACATGTTTCATATAATATTCCTATTGGCTATGTAGTAAACTGCTGAACATAGACTTCCTTAGTAAGGAGGTTTGACCTAGCTAGTTATATCAAGCTGGCTAAACAGTTCAGAAAAGGGTTCAAGATTTCTTTTCCATTGTAGTTGTGTTGTTATGAAGAACATGGTCCTATAGTCGACTCCTACGATATCCACGTGATGAGTATTCTTAATCCGTCACCATTAATGTCCGGACATTAATATTGTGCAATATTAGTTAATTCTTATTTTTTACTTGAGCTCCTTGTAACCTTAAAAGTAGATTTTTTTTTAAATCCTTTCGATTCTGTCCATTGGATAACAATATTAAACGCTATATGTTTTTTTACATTCTAATGCCCCGTAAATTAAGCCCGTGCCTACTACATAACAATAAATGTAACTCTGTGAGTTTTAACCTTGATACCGTATTTGGTTCTTGAAAAAATCCGCACAATGCCTTTTAGATCACCATAAGTACCTACATAATGAACTCATTCTATGCATCATTAAGATTTACATCTACACTAAAGACGACTCTACGTAGCTTGTGAATTATTCATGGAATAAATTCAAATGGCTTCACTATATATTAGTGGTGACTTAACCACTAGGCTGAGTAGGCCGAAGCCTAGAACTTCTCTTCAGCCTATTGCCGTCCACTGCTGAACGAAGGCCTCCCCCAAAGAGCGCCAACCATCCCGGTCTTGGGCAAACTTTCTTCAAGTCGTCGGTCCATCGTGCCGCAGGGCGCCCTACACTACGTTTGCCTAATCGTGGTCCCCACTCTAACACTTGTCGGCTCCAGAGACCATCAGTCCGCCTGGAGACATGACCTGCCCACTTCCAATTCAGCGTGCTGATCCTCGGTCCGATATCGGTTACTCCAGTTCTCTTTCGAATTGTCTCATTACGAATTCTATCGACAAGAGAAACACCCAGCATTGCACACTCCATCGCATGCTGAGCTACTTAAACTTGTGGACCAGTCCAACGGTGAGTGTACACGTCTCGGCTCCATATGTCATTACGGGCAGGACGTACTGGTTGAAAGTCTTGGCTTCAATGATTGCGGGATCAACGATTCGAAGATATGATGAAGCTTCCCATATGCCGCCCAGCCCAGACAAATTCATCTATCGGCCTCCTGATCGAAGTTGTGCCGGCCGAGTTGGATAGTTTGGCCAAGATAGATGTATTTCTGCACAACCTCGATACTAACGCCATTAACGGCTACGGGACTCGGAGATACATGCATATTATGCATTATTTTGGTCTTGTCAATGTTCATCCGGAGGCCCACTAGAACTTAGGAGCCAATAAATTTGGTCGAAAATTTTTTTGTCTTACAGAAATAAAAATAAACATTGTTAAAATTAAGTCTCGAAAATGTAACAAATAAACAAAAAAAAAGAAAATACAGTGACGGTGACTTGCATCGTAACTTGAAATCTTCCTCTCCGGGCCTTCTGCGCCGCCACCATCAGCATGCACAGGCACATGGATTTACACTCACTCCTAGTGGCCGAGTGCCGGTACTTCTCGAAGCAGTTGTTCGCGGAAAGGACCTGGGTAAGCCGGAAACAAGGAAACCCGTGCTGACGCTCTACACACTCGTCAATGAACATCCCGAAGCCTGAAACACATCTACGGTGAAGAACCAATAGTGTATCGAACCATTGACCGGACAACACCGTGCACAGCCTTTTCGCGACTCTGGGTTCATCCAATATGGGCAAAATTTGCGCAAAGGGCAAGCGCAGTGCTGAACAGTTTTATAGAAAGTGCTCGTCAAAGAGCAACTCACCAGTGAGGATCAGACCCAGATACTTTGTATGGGTCCGATCTGGTACGAGAATCGAATTGAACACGGTTAAGGTGTCACCTGATCAATCACGATGGGACCCATGAACTAACAGGGCCCACGCTTGATATATTCCTACGCTTTACAAGTCCAGCGCCTCAGTTCACCCAACCACTAGAGATATATATATACGACTTCTATGGACAAGTCCTTTATGGTGCAAGGTGCACGTTTATGGAAGGCATAGCCACTGCTCGTCAGGCGAGCACAAACGCTTGGCAAATTAAAAAAAATGGTAAAATAACATTACCAAAATGTTATGTGATGAGAAGCGTAATGTCCGTCGTGTAGTGTATATATGTGTAAATCTAATAGTGTATTAGATAATTTAGATAATTTATTTAAAACCAGATAACAAAAACTCAAAGTTGTACATAAAAAAATAAAACTATAAATATTCGGAGCACAAGTGTAGCTGAACTCTGGCACCCATGTAAAGATTTAACTTGTGTTATGGGTACCAGGGCTATATGTATGTGTTTACTGTGCTTTTGCTTTTATTATAATTCTATTTGTTTTCTTCTTATTTTTTTCACTTTTTCTTTCTGTTTTGAGTCTGTAATTAGCATAAGTTGCTGTGGCCAACCCTTATTGTAATTCGTAATTCCTTCCTTTCTTATATATTTTATGCCTTATTACATCCAGCGGTTGCCTGGAAGAGATCGCAGACCACGATAAGGCCGCCATTTGTATAACTTTTTTGTTTTGTTTTCTAGCGCAATTTTACAAACTGTCATTGGATTTTTGTGTTACTGTGCAATAAAGAGTTATCTATCTATCTTTCGATGAATACGCAAAAAATATTTACAAAATATTAAAAATGCAGAATAAAAGATAAGAAATACTTACTAGTATAAGATGTGGCGCTGTGTGAAATACTGTGTATGTGTTCTGTGTGTATTTTGTGTGCGCGAATAGTGTTTCAGATTGCATTTCTATTGATTTGTAGAAGGGGAAAATGTTTTATTAATAAAAATTATCTTATGTTTTAAAAGTAATATTGTTTTTATATTGTTCGTTTAATTTGTGGCTTGTGTTGTCTTTCACTTTGTCGGTGAACAAAAAGCAGAAGAATAACAAACATTTTAGCAGCTTATACATACAAAAAAAAAGCGTGAAACTCACGTCATCGTCACCGCACGCTTCCTCGACGATACAATTGACAATTAATGTTCACTTCTATAGGCAGTCCCCAAAGACTGCATCGAATTTTTTTATTTCAAGGTACGTATTGTAAATTGTGTGACTAGTTCTTAAGGTAATCACTTTAATCTGCAATGTAATGGCGAAGGTTACATTATGAATATTAAAAGGTTCACCACTGTTCACAATGGTTTAGTATGGACACTTCTAAATATATTTTTATGATCGAATCTATGTGCAAAGATCAAAAAAATCGATAACTGATTAGTAATCAAATTGTTATGCAACTTATGTGGTGTTCGACGTTTATTAATTCTGTAATCGTCAGTATAGTTTATTTATAAGTCATTGTGTCATTTGCTAACCGATTTAGAAATTTCTTTGAATTTATCTTTTGAGAGGATTTCGCCGGCAATAATTTTTCGGGTTAATAAAATTAAATACCATATGACACATAAATAATGTACTTCCTATTGGTAACAGAATTTTAAAATCGGTTCAGTAGATCCATGGATCCCTCATAAACTTTAACTTTTTATAATATTGCTACGGATTTAGATAAATATATTGTTTGTCCCTTTAAAATTAGAAAAATAATTACCATCACATCTTTTTCATGATATTATTTTATTAAAAAAACTGTGTTATTCATTTCTGTAGGGCAAATGAGCCATCGGATGGTAAGTTAGTATCACCACACGTCATCATCATCATCATCATCTGCCTATCGCCGTCCCCTGCCCAAGGTATCCAAGGTTAAGGAGCGTCAACTTTTGCTGTCTTGAGCGGTTCATATTCATTAGTCCAAGTCATATTCTTTAGTCACTTCTACCAGGTCATCGTAGATCCAGTACGTCTTATACTACGTTTGCCTAATCGCATCCTACACTGTGATTCTAGTGTACACTTCAGCTCCAACGACCACTAGCCATGAAGTGCCCGTATGTAATCATTACTCTAGCGCCCTTTAGTAAGCGTAGCGTCCTGCAGTGAACCCGCAGATTCATTAAAAGGGCTTCAGTCGGCAGCTCTACCACTGCTGCGCCTATGTGCAACGCCCACCCTGAAGTATAAGCAAAGACTGGTCCCTGGTCTGAAAATATGCCCGGTCAACTTCCACTTCAGCAAATCGATTCTTTGCGCAATGTCGGTTACTCTAGTTCTCATTCGAATAGTTTCGTTTCAAATTTTATCTATTTTGTCAACTTCGTAAATTCAATGCCAGTGAATTTAAAAGAGTGTATACACACTATTGAGTGTTGCCTGCTTCAGGTATTCTACACAAACAACATATCACGTTTCATTTCGTCATAACATGAGCCAAAATACACGCGCTCGCGTTTAGTGGCACTTTTTATGTTTCAATGTCCTTACTTTAGTTTTTGGTCTTTAGCAGTGTAACATGTGCGCATAACTGACTGCCTCGATGGCGCTATGGTAGCGTATATGACTGCTATGCTAAAGGTCTCGGATTCGATTCCTGAGTCTGACCAAATGTTTGAATGATCTGCAAATATTGGTTTAGGAGTTTGGGTGTTTTCTATGTATATTATGTATGCATTCACAAAAAATTATATAGGTATTAATATCTAATGAGTCTAGTACTCATAGTACAAGCTTTACTTAGTTTGGGACTAGATGGCGTTGTGTGTTAATATGTCCGAAAATATTTATTTATTTATTATTATTCATATATATATAAACTATATTTACTATATTATATAGATAAACTATTTACATTAGTACATAGTACAAATAGTTAAAATATTCTATTTTATTATAAAAAAAACAGTTTTAAATGGGTAGCGATAGAAATAAAAGTTACGGCTTTCTGGTTTATGTATAGTATTTTTCTTTTCCTGAAAATAAATACCGTGCTCTATAGGTGAAGATCACGTGATCATATTTCTGAATTTTATTATAAAATATTATGCTAGTTTTCTTGAATTTATTCCCCAGTCTGCTTTTTTTTAACAAACGAATACCGAAAAATTTCACTGCGTTTCTATTGGTCCACGTAATCAACATAAAGTCCGTTCCACACAAACGCTGCAGTTACATGTATATTCAGTTGAGCCATCGACTACCTGCGCGTCGCACCTGTTTTAATAAGTGAACCAGATGATGTTGTTTGTGAGTGCGAGTCATGGCGGACATGTCGCCTGTAGTTTATCGTTCTAAGCGGCCTTTGCAATCCACAGAAAAACAAATTACATTAATTAATACACAATTTGATTTTCTATGAGATAGATGACAAACGAGCAGACGTATCGCCTGATGGTAAGCGATTATCGCCGCACATGGACAAAACCAGAGGCGTCACAAGTGCCTTGCCGGCCGAAGGAGTACGCTCTTTTCTTGAAGGTCGTATTGGTCTGGGATTACCGCAGGCGACAGTTCATTCCACAGTGTTGTTGTGCAAGGCAGAAAGTTTCTTGAAAAGCGCACTGCCACTGCACTTGTGGACTGCCAACCATCTAAATGTTGTTTAAAATCATTTCAAGAGTCTGATTATAATAGTTCACCTAATGAAATTGCCAAGACAATAGCGAGTTCAACAGAAATTCATGTCTCTAAGGTGTACATCTTTTTTTTACTTATCCACTTTTGGCATTTTGAAAATAATGTTAACATTATAAATTATTTAATCTTCTTCTTGTTTTGATAAAATGAGAACCAGCTAATCAGCTACTTCTGCCAATATCAAGTATTGAAATAAGTCTTCGTGTCTTCAAGTCTTCGTCGTGATGAAAATAATGATAAAAAATATGAAAATGTGGATGGAGATGAAATAGGGACCGTCTTTCGATAAAACAAAAAACGATCATATTATTCAATAATTTAAATAGATAAATTAATATCACATTGACATAACTCATTTTATAATTTCATTTTCTTGACAATTAAAAATGGCCATTTAGATAATTATATGTTTATAGCAAAGAGGTCACAACCTAATAATAAGGTTAACAGGGTTTGTAATATTTTTGACTTTTTGACGATGATTGAACGAAGATATCGCCTTGAAAATGAGGGTAATTAATTATGTTATATTACAGATATTAATAGATGTTTCGTTTTTTTTAATTTGGGGAGATGAAAGCTAGTGGATTACCAAAATCACCGAAAAAGAAAAGAAATCGTTTGAGTATTATTAATGAATTGAACGGTTTTAGGAAAAGCTATTTCCGAAATCTGGTGCACAAACTTTATTTTTAAAAATAAAATCCTACTACAATGTTATCCCAGTTACTAAAACTTGACAAATCACGTACAACTTCACCTTGCAAACACTACTGAATGACTACGGGCAAAAAATGTTGCTTGTAACGAATCAATTGTAAAGTTGTAATTTTGGATTCGGTTAAGCAAAACAAAGGTCATTTTGAATAATTTAGCGTAGATAAGATGGCGAAGTCACACATCGTATCGTCATACGTTTGCCGCCGTATAACAGTGAGCTCAACCCAATAGAACTTGTGAACGTAGGGCTACGTGGCAGCAAATAACAAAACTTATAAAATTAATAAAGTTTGAACTCTTTTGTTACAAAAAGTAGCTAAAGTGGATAGACAAAAATGGTCGTCATGTGTCAATCATGTGATAACCAAGATCGAAACAAAAGAAGACAATCATGTCGAAAATATGTTAGAGCACTTTATTATTGACGTATCTGCAGAAAGTTCATTAGAAGGAAGTGATGATGATATTTTTTAAGATTACAAGAATTGTATAATAATAATTTAATTTAAATGTTTTACTGCATAATTTACATATACTATAACAATATTGTTCTATTGTTATTTATTAATGAAAATGTCATATAACGCGAACAGAAATTTTGTAACGAATATACTAAGTATGCAAATTTAAATCTTAAAATAATAATTTATTTTCTCTACAGTAAATTTTGTAAGTATTCAATATGAACGGGCCTTAACAATTTCAAACAAAAGCAAAGGCGTTGGCTCCACCACACTCTCCAATGTCGGAAATGTGCGAGAGACATACCCAGCACTAGTTTGTTAAAAAACAGACTATAGTTTAAGTTTGTCGTTAATAAATAGATTATAGTACGTAGTTTAATTTAAGATCTGAATACTGTATACCTACCAATAGAGTTAGTAAAAAGATGTTTAAGTTTTAAGGGGAAAAAAAAAATATTAGGTATTTGAGGCATCTCACATAGTAAATTACAACATTATTAGTATAATAATTTGTTCGGTTATATCATTGTTCTTTTTACAATGCGCACTAAATAAATATACGTAACTATACTCACATACTGAATGGCAGTCAGTCAGAAGATAATTTTCCGTGTTATAGAAATGAAAAAGATGATATTAATAAATTATATTATTTGTATTGTCAATATATCTGTTTGCGGTGGAGGCATTGTCAACACAAGGAGTCGTTATCGCCCATTTTGACTAGGATAGTCAAAATGGGCGATAACGACTCCTTGTGGACGTTTGAGACTTTCGGGGGGATAGAAGAAGACCTAGAGAAATTTAGATAGATTAAAAAATATATTCTACGAAAGGCAAAAAAAAAGATGAATGAGTCTTCCAATGAGGCATTGTTATTGTCATACTTCATTAAGGATGGAAAATATGTCAAGAACTATTGCATGCTCCAAATTTGGAAATGCATACAAAAGGAAAAACTATATTTATTACTCTGTAAAAGTTTGTGCCAAAAAGGATCTTTTAAATAATATTTTGGCAGTTGCTAAGGATGACTCACCGGCTATGACAGGGCGTCATAAAGGCTTCTAGTGCGCTTAACAAACATAGTTCCTGACGTACTTGCTGTGCATTGCGTAATTCATCGCCAGCATTTGGTTGCTAAAAATTTGAGTAAATAACTTAATATATCACTGGCATATGTCATCAGATCAGTTAAGAAAATCAGAAGTAACTCGTTGTTAGACAGATTATTTAGTCAGCTTTTCATAACCAATAATGAAGATTTCAACTGATTGCTGCTTCACATAGAGGTACGCTGGCCGTCAAAAGGTACTTGCTTGACTTGATTTTACAATCTTTTTTCGGCCGTATAGGATATTTCGTACAGACAGACCTGTATAGATTGTTTAATGATGTCAACATCCAATTTGAACAAAAAGGTGATGACTTAAACTTGATTAAGACAAGAAATAGCATTGCTGCTTTGGCATCCAAACTATTTTACTATTACAAAAATTTATTTCCGTTTCGTATTCAATAACTTCCCAAATTTATCATATGTACCATTCAATAACGACGACTTGCTTGTTTACTGTTAACAATTAGAAAGAGATCTCTTGAAATCCTTTTCCTTGAAATCTCTGTGGAACCTACACACTGGTGGAATGATTTCAGGACATTTTAAACATGGGCATACCAGACTGGGTTTTGGATCCTTTTTAAATGTTAACACAGCAAGATCATCCCAGTTAGAAGCAGAACTAATAGAACTGAAAACAAATGAGAAATTAAAATTAAATTCAAGAATTTTGCGACCAAGCATTTTGGATGCAGAAGCCGATTTTTCAACGATTTCTGATAGCATTCCTATTTTCCTACTTAACTGAATGTGGATTTAGTGCTGTAGCAACTAAAAAGAGAAAACGGCTTCATGTTACTGAGCGCGTTACGGCGAACTTACGGTTGGCTTTAAGTAAAATCGAGCCTGGTATTAACAAATTCTTTAAAATGCATCAAATTCAACCATCTCATTAGTTATGTCAAAAGTTCATGTCCTTTGAATATTAATAAAAATATGCCTCAATATAACTAAGTATGAGTTTTAATAACTCCCATTGAAACCTTCTTCTTTTATTCTTCATTTTAAACTAAGAAATAGGATAGGGGTCATATCTTATCTTACGACTATAAAATTAATATGTACTCTACTAAAAAAACGTATTCTCAAAATGGACGTTGAGCAAAATAAGGTTGAGAAACTATGAACTAAAGGCACGTTAAGACAAAAAAATACATCGAGTAAACCGGTCTGGCCCAAGCTGGATATTCTCTTAAACCTAACCGCCGTTGTAGAAGTTGGGATCGACATATTTTTGTGACAATTTGGTATTGATTATATCGTACGAGTTTATGATTAATCGATCACAAATATAACAATTTTATGCGATAACGTGTGACCGAAATCGCATAATTTATTATCAACATCTGTGTGAAGAACCCCTAACACTTGGTTTGCTATATTGACTCTGCTGTACTCGCTACTCAGTTCGTTTGCAGTTCGGCATAAGGTATGCCGTGTTACAGTTCTTATCATTCGTGTTAATATATTCTTGGAAATTATTATGTGATATGAAAACCAGTGTGTTTAGTTAATAGATTATATTCTCCATAAGGCCTTTACTTAATACGCAACATAATCCAATATAAATTTAGAAGAAGACATTTCGACAAATTCACGATGAGTTTTAAACGAACAGTAACTTTACTTAGTTTTTTTTTATGTATTTATCACGTTATAGCCGACAATAAAACGGTTAATTATTGCTGTCCAGAAGGACAAGCTCTTTTACTTAGACCTAATAATGTGTGCTGGGATCCAAAAACTAATATAACTGGCCCGATAACTATGCGGTGTACAGAGTATATTCGCTTTAAAAACTATAATTTGACCGAGGATAACAAATTGCATTTGAAAATTTCGGAAGATCTCATTGAAACATTTGAAACGTAAGTATAAAATTTAAATATATCAACATTATTACGACGTATAGTGGCAATATTCGTAGTTTAGGCAGGTACATTTTTACTAACACATTGTATTCAAATTTATGCATTTTATCAATACTACAATGTTTTGTACTTAATTAAAACTAATAAATATTTTATTGTCCATAAATTTATCGATTTTAACATAAGCATAAGCTTTATTACTTACATTAACATTACTGTTAAGGTTTGCATTTTGCTTTCTTTTCGTCTCAAGCGTCTGTATTCCTTTTTCTATGTCTGTTTGAAGGCAATGAACTTCAAAGTACGGAACGAATGAAATGATTCACGGGGTTCGTTAAAATTTACAAAAACATTACGCCAATTGTTATAACTTTTTTCATGCTCATCTCGACTTATACTCGATTTATTATTTTTTTTATTTAAAATTTATTGTTCAAATATTTTAGGCAAACGAGCAGACGCGTCTCCTGATGCGTCTGCTCGTTTGCCAGTATTCATTAAAAAAAAACGTAGATTCTAACCGAATTTTCTTCATAGCTATGGAAAAAAAATCTGAATGCTTTTTTTACAGATTTTGTATAGGGAATATGACTATCATTAAAGATGTGTCTTTTAAGAGGATATCTTTAAGGGCTTTATTATGCGTTGATGAAGAAAAAGATGTTCTCGATGAGAGTATACTGGGATACTGTTTGATAGTTTCATTATTATTCCTTATTCCGACTGTTATTGTCTACTCTGCGTTACCAGAACTCAGGTAAGATATTACTTTCGTTTGTAACTTAAAAGTTAGTATCTCGATGACCGTACATTATTTAAAAAAATAATCATGGCCCCCAAAGCACCATGCATATTAAATTCAAATATATATATATATATATATATATATATATAATAGATTCAGATTACAAACAAATGTTCGTTTAATAATATAATCAGTCTGAAAAATAGTATCTGAAAATTAATTCGCAGCTAATTTTTTTCCCTCTTTCTTCTTTTTTCGTCTTAGAAGAACTAAGAAGTATAAAAAGATGGCCATTTCAACGTTGTTTGCGATAGACATTTAAAATGCTTGTTACGTTCAATTTTCACTGACTAATATATTTACGGTATCTAATATTATAAATAAACATATCTTACAGAACAGACCCATCAATCAAGACGAATGGCCTTGAATATGATTGACGCGTTATTCACTTTTATCTTGTTTATCAATGTTATTAATTTTATTTAAGTTCCATTCCGTCCATTATATCAAATTACAGTGAATGGAGTAAAATTAAAAAGAAATGTTTTTTCTGAATCATAATACGAGCACATTATGATCATCAATAGCCTATAATTGTTTACTGCAAGACATGGGCCTCTCCTAACAAACTCCGGCTAGACGAGTTGGTTTATGGTTTGTTTCAAGTTTTCCTTCTCTTTGCAGTGATGTTATCGAAAGTAATTTCCTCATTAAAAGTGTAGTTTTCTCATTGATTTTATTTATTTTTTATAAATCTGAATATTTTTTTAATTTCAATTTTTTTGCAGAGACCTTCATGGCAAAAGTATCATTAACTTTTGCACTAGTTTGGCTATTGCTCAGGGAATATTAGCCATTATGAAAACAATGGAGTACTCGAATATGTCTTTATGTGCCACACGAGGTAAGTACCTAGCTATATATTGTGTAAACATGGCTCCTGCCAGTCCTTTAATCCCCAGTCTAACTAGAGAGTTAAAATTTCAGCGTCTAAGCACTTTGTACTATACCACTATACGCGGGGGTTGTGCGGGCCATGGACCTTTATGGGGCTCCAGTATAGGCGGAGGTCCTGAAGGCCAGTGATATCGCGCTATTGCGACAACTGCAACGAGTGCTGGCCGTCAGAATCATAAGGGGGTACCTCACGATATCCTTTGAGGCGGCAAGTCTCCTGGCCTGGAGCCGAGAGCCCTTACGACTCTTTATTAGTGGCGCAAAGGGGCGTGGGAGTTGGGTAGGAGTCCTAAGACTCGAGAAATCGAAGACCAGAAATCCGCCAGGTTCTCGTGGAAGAATGGAAGGAACGATTTGGGCCACCGTCAATTAACCAGCAACAATGCCGTTATTGAGGCGATAAGTCGTGTTATGGAAGATTGGCTCGAGAGTCTCTCATACCGGCTGACACAGGTGATCACTGGGAAAGAATGCTGCGGTGAGCGCTTGTGTCTGATCCACAAGGAGCACCGCCTGAGTGCCACCACTGCGATGGCCAGACCGTGACCGCCACGCTGGCAGAAAATCCGGCATGCGACGAGGCGAGGCGTGGTTTCGTGGCGGCCATCGAAGTGGGGGGTCTCTCGCGTGGAACTCTGCCGCCTCTTTCCGCAAGCAAGTTATCCTTGCGAAGGAGATGACGAAGCGGGACTCAAAGAGGCTTAAAATTCTCCTTGATGCCAGGTCCGGGAACGGATCAGGTACCGCAGACCACTCAGGCGCCGGAGATTGCAAAAGAATCTCCGTCCTCCATAAGCGCAAGCCTGAGGGTGACAGGTGAGGCCACCAGTCTCCCTAGTAGAAGCAGGCCGTGATAGCGGTACCAGCCCTAAGAAATGCTCGCGCCCTTTTCTGAATAGAATAGGAGCACAGGAACACAGGAGGGGGCCACCTACAAACAGTAGGAAGAACAGAAGAATTAGGTTAGGAAGTACATCGGAGTTCCAGGGATTTCCTTTCGAGGGTGTACCTGGTTCCCCGGGTTCTAGTACCAGAGACGGTGTGCGGTTTTTAGTCGTTACGAGTCAAACATAACCACCAGTCGGTGGTATCCTAGCGGATTTCTGCATAAAAAAACGAAAAAGAAACAATTTGCGCAAAATAATGAAACTAGCGTAGAACGATTTTAGGGGTACCCTTGCGCAAGGACAGATATGCACCGCGTGCATAAGAAGCAAGTTACCAGACTGGCTCCTATCGGTTCATACTTACCGAATAATATTAAAATTGCATTAGGAGAAGATATTAAAAACAATTTAATATGAAATATGACGATTGATAAAATTTTTTCATCATCGTCCAGTTTATATACAAAACTTATTCTTGTTCACTCTTTCAGAGCTGAAAAAGCACCTGCTTAGCAGCTAAGTTTTCAAATAGCAGTGTTCCAACTTGCAACTCTCGACTGATGACACGATAGACGCTTCTGTTATTTCCCTACTGCCGCTTTTAGTACGTTTACCTAAACACTTATTTTATAATGATAATTTCAGCCGTCTTAAATAATTCACCATAGGAACAGCACTTATATTACGTAATTTAAAACTATTAAGAAGCAAAAACAACAAGTTTGCTTGGGCGCGTCACTACTCAAATCGGTACACTGTTCAATGTATAAAGGCGTCTATGTCTATAAGTAATTCATTTTTATCTCTACAAGTTTTGCATTATTATGTTTGTTGATGGTTGTGTTTATTTCGGTTGTACGCACTCAGCATCATGCTACGTGAAGCAAATCACATTGAAATTAAACAATGGATGTTTAACTCGGTTTTAAAATTTCTTAGTTTTGACGTTCACGTGTTGCGCGCGTAATATGCACAACTCTCAGTTCTCAGTATTATCAATTCAGATAAATGAAAAATTCTGATATTTTAAATAAGTGCTCCTAATGTCATCAATTAGTTCAAAATAGTTAGGTACAAGACACACGTTAGACTATGATCAAAGAAATCTAATTAAGATAATAGAATAAATGGTGTGTAGTGGTAGGATCTATCGGCAACCCATTTCGCTGACGCACTATGGGGCAGCGCCTAAGAGAAGCACGCTAAAAATAGTTTTTTATTCCCGCATCTCGGAAAGAGTATTTTTGCCCAACGCAAACAAAAGCAGTTTTTAGGGGATTTTGATAAATGTATAAATACAATTTTTAATTTCGAATTTGGTTAAAAAAACTTACGCAACGAAACTACTATAGTTAGTAGTAAAAAGCGAGACGAGTAGCTTAGATTTTTAAAATTAATTGAGGATAAATATAGTTAAATTCATCCGTCTACCTAATGCACAATTATCTTGGACTAAACTTATACCCCCTTCTTTCTGTCAGTCAATATGAAAAAAAAACAATGAAAATATTTGCATACAACCGTCAAAAAAATCCTCCGCGTCATCGCTTACTTTTAGCGTTCCCAGAAAACTGGCAGCATGCTAATTCTCTGTGTTAGAATAAGGCCTGCCTTTTGGTCACGAGAAGCGTCGATTAGCTGTTTGACTAGTCGAAAAATAGCTTCTGAAAGTGAAAATGTAAATGACAAATATGTAAGATAGACGTTTTTTCGCTACGTGGATACTATTAAACAACTTAGGTACTATTAATTTGCCATATAACTGACGTACCTATATTAGAGGTTCTTGTGTTTTGATACATGTCTGGCAATATCAACGGTAAAGATTATAATATTTTAATTTGTCATCGCGTTTCAAGTTTTAAACTCAAGATTATATTTTTGTCATTAATTTACCCGCCAGGGATGCATAATGTCTCCGTTGCTTTTCAATATTTACTCAGAAGCTGTGATGTCTGAAGCTCTTGAAGACCTTTAAGCTGGTATAAAAATCAACGCAACTGTCATCAACAACTTGCGTTACGCAGACGTTGCTGTTCTCGTCGCATCGTCTGAACATGACTTGCAAGAAATTGTACAAAAAGTCAACGAGAGTAGCAGGAAAGCTGGTCTGTCGATAAATATCAGCAAAACGAAACTGTTGGTAGTCTCCAGGATTCCAGATTTAAATCTTAACATAACGATTGAGGGGAGACAACTAGAACGAGTACAACAATTTAAGTACCTCGGTACTTGGGAAACGAAGCATGGGATTCCGACCAAGAAATTAAAACCCGGATAGAATTTGCCCGTGCCTCTTTTCAATAAAATGAGGAAAGTTCTGTGTTGTCGTCAAATTAACATAAAACTGAGAGTTAGGATACTTCTGTGTTCCATCTAGCCCATAGTCATGTACGGCTGCGAAGCATGTACCTTAAAAGACGACACAATGAGACGCCTAGAGGCATTTTAAATGTGGTGCTATCACCGCATGCTTCGCATCACTTGGATGCAAAAGATTAGAAACGATACTGTGCTCCAGCGCGTCCATATGCCTAAATACTAATGCAAAATATCAAAAAGCGCAAAATTGAATATCTCGGCCATGTGTTTAGGCACGAAAGATATATGCTGCTTCAACTGATAATGATGGGCAAGGTGGAAGGGAAGAGACGCGCTGGATGAAGAAAAAAATCGTGGCTACGTAATACCCGGGAGTGGACCGGTATCTCTTCCGTTGAAAAACTGTTCCGCCTGGCCAATGACAAGAAGGAGTACAGGAAGCTAAAGGCCAAACTTTAGGATTGAAGAGGCACCCGGAGAAGAAGAATGTATTCGTGACATATAGGCGCTTCTTGGCGGGAATTTTTGTTTTATTTTTGATTTTTTTTGTTTCGTCATGTAGTGAATCTATAGTAACAGTACTCCCAGTATCTATTTTGGTGTTGTATCCTACAGCGCATAAAAGAGAATTGGATGTTTTTTCAGTGAATCTCAAACTGTTGATAATTTAAAACAATTATCCCAATAGATGTATATTTTTTAGTAGACATTAGGCTTATAGGTAATTCGGCTCTTCCCTAAAGCCATGTGTTCTTTGAATAATTTAACAATACTGCTCGTTTTGTAAAGTCTGGTTATATAGGAACTACCAAAGCTTGATCGCAAAGGTGACGTATTTTTATTTTAAAACTATTACCGTTTCCAACGACTCGATTCGACTTTCAAGGAAGAGTATCAATTTCTTACAAGATTTCTGACATATATTCTGCTTCGTAGCTTGAGAATTGTAAATTTAATGTGGGGTGTTCGACAGGCGTCTAATATCATTTAAATAATACAAAATAGATGAACTTACTGATTGATTTGATTGATACTTTCCACCAGTTTTGAAATGTCATAGAACGTTCAATTTTAATAAGTTATTTTAAATACCTAGACGATTTTAAATTTCAGGATTTCTGGCATACTTCTTCCTAATAGTCGCGTTTTTCTGGACCAACGCTATTTCGATACAGGTCCTGTTAAACACGAGGTAGGCACTACAGGTTTTTATAATTCCATTTAAAAAACTATTAGCAATAATAATAAATAAATAATAATTAATATTTTAGGAGACCATCGACTTTGGACTACAGCTGGCATGAATTTAAATGGTACTTCATATATGCATGGGGGATTCCTGCAATACTGACCATTATTATGGCCATTGTGAACTTCCACCCTGGTAATCACCAAAAACCTGGAATCGGATTGAACCACTGCTGGTTTTTTAGTAAGTTCCGTACATTCCTATGAGACATTTATGTGTGAAATATTGATTAAGTATTAATTAAGAATTTCCAATATTTACAAATGGAAATGGATAATGGCGTTGATCCCGGTTGTTGTAACATCTATGGCTGTCGTTATTGGGAAGTGCCCTCAAATATAGTGACAACTAGATCAACCATGAAATTCATTTCGCCCTCAGAGTTACAGAAGCCTAGTAACCGACCCCAAAATAATCTTGGAAATAATAAAGGCTAGGAAGATGATGAGACCAAATGTTTTGATTATTTATTTTGACTTACTGATTTCACTTAAGGTCCTATGTCCCCTAGATGGGGCAGATGGCGTCCACGGTGCATCGCCATCCCGTTCTGTCTTGAGCGTCTCACTTGATTTCGCTCCAGGTCTTGCTAATGGCCTTTGCTTCATTGATTTTTTATTTTACTATAGTTTAATTTCTAATTCTCAGATATCTATCAACAGTGGTACTATATATATAGCGTTATGTCTTTGTTGCTGATTGTCAACATAGCCATATTCGTCTACATATCCATAATAATATGTCGTCTGCACTTTTCATCAAATCATCTAAAAACCCTGAAATACAAGTGAGTATGTTGTCTCATTAACTTAACCGTTTTATTTGAAAGTAATTTAAGTAAACTTATGAAATTGCCGTTCTGCTACAGTTGCTATACTGGTCCCTTGTCTACGCCTGGTCCGAGGATCCTCCCTTTGTGTTGGAGGGGACATAACACCTGCTCTACCACAAACCCATTTTTTTATCATTGTTTACTCAATAAATAATACTAATCATAAATAATTATTTATCATCATATTCATCAAATTGTTTGTTTAATCTTTAGGTTGGTCATGACTTCACGACTTATTATTCTGATGGGTCTGCCCTGGGTGTTTGAAATGATCGGATCTTTGGCTGGTGGCCACATTATTTGGTTTGTAACTTTCTTATTGTCTATTGTTAAGAACTCAGATTACAAAAGAAAAATAATAAAATGTGCTCGTTCCGTGTTTGAAACAGAAAAAAAACAATAAATGCTATCTATGTCCGCAAGTGCGACTCAGATGTTGTATTGCTATGATATATAAAACATCTCTTTCGGTATAATTCGTAATCTTCTTATTTCACGCTCTACCAAAATTTATCATCTATTAAGTTTAACATCAGCAGTGTATTTTTGTTTTAAGATACCATTGACAGACTGACAAGACAGGGACAGGGCGCTAACCATACTGTTTAAAGTACTTGTTACAAATTTATAATACTTCTAGTCATGGCTAGTTATTCTATTTCTTGAATGTACCTACAAGTCAATTAGCGGAGCTTAAAGGAGCTCTAGATTTCTATATCACCCCCTAATAATTATTTTAAAATCCATACTAATGCCACAAATTCGAAAGTACAACCCGTCGGAAATATCTGCGCTTCTGGCTGGAATGCGCTTCACCTCTCACTTCTCCACGCATCGCCCCGCGTTTAGCTATCTAGTAATTTTGTTAATGAAAGTAAAACTTGCGATGGCTTCCGAAAACATTAAAAACTTTGTCAGAAACAGCGAGAGAGGCAAATGTTCAGGAAGACACGTCCTTCGAAGAAGATCCATAACCTAGTACTTCAGCTTCAGTTGCCATGGACACTATCAAGCTCTCGACACCAGGCACAAAGCGCAAAATATACAAAAAGAAAAAAGAACTAGACAAGTTTGATTTTACGTGATACGCTCTATAGTTGAAAGTTGTTATACCACAAGAAAGAAATACCTAGTTTAAAAGAATATTTTGAGAATATTTTCACCTTTTTCTCCTGCTCTTTCTTTACTTTATCTGTGTATTGTTTGTTTTTTTTTACTCTATAAAGTACATATTGATCATCATCATCATATTTTTCTCGAATATTTTTGTTAATATTAATTCATATAATGCCATTAAGCCAAGTTTGCAGATATTTCCGACGGGTTGTAACTCTGTACGATACGTTTTTACGCCTAAGCCGCTCAACCGTTTTCAATAAAATTTGGCATGGAGAAACTTTGTTTCTTCAGAAAGGATATTAGACATATACGCAGACGAAGCCGCGGACAATAGCTAGAATTTGTATAAATATAAAAATAACGATGAAGAATACGATGCGATGAAAAAAATGTCGTTAATGTGTTCACCTAGTTATTTTAAGTCCTTGACTAAAAATAAACATTACAGTTCATCAAATGAATGAGTAATATAAAGTAAACATCAAAACTTAAGATAAGACTGCAGAGTAGTTTTTTAAAGTGCATTTTGTGGAATATCTTAAGTTTTATGTATGTACATTCAATGGTCTATTATTATATTTATAAGACCAGAAGAAATAGTAATAGGCAACTTATCTACTATAACCTATTGTTTTAGATCTTATTTCTGAACAAATCTTATAATTTTCCAGAGATTTATTTTATACTGTCGGGTAGATATAGAAAGTACAAACATTTATATGATATATACGGGGCTGCCAGGAAACTAACTCAAATATAGGTAGATAGGTTTATCTATTTATTTAGATTTCATTACTATAGTTAACTAACTAACTTAAGTAAAAAATGTTAACTTCAACTCTAAGCTAAATAGGTTGACTTGAGTTTATTTTACAATCATGAATGATTTGTGTAACACCGGAAACACTACATTTTATAGGTAATCAAATTAGTGATTACACGGTGGAAACACAGTTACATCCAATTATACAATAAGCTGGGTATGATTGGGAGATTTATGAAATCTCGGTGAAGGATCTTAAATTATTTAGGTTTCAATGTGAGAAAAATGTGACTCATAAATAATGGTAGCTCATCCTACTTTGTCGCTTTCGATAGGGTTGCCACTCCGCTTCGCCGTCCTTCCTCAAAATGACCTAAAACAAAACGACTAGAGACAACGATTGCATCATGCGTGAATACCGTCTGCAGACAGAACAATACCCCTTTTAAAGAATTCGGAGACATATATATAAGTGTTTTGTTTGTGTCGTAGTATGGAAATAACACTGATAATAATAAAAAAAACTCCTTTTACTTGCAAATAACGTTTATGACATTTTGAAAATCTTCACTTGGCTTACACGTACAGGAAGCATTATATTAAACTACTATACAATTATTAAAATTCCTAGGCCCCAACACGACTTTGGTACTGTTTTACATTTTTTCATTCAAAGTTGTTACGAATTTTCTTCTCTTTCACAGTGACCGGTCGGTTTCGGTTTGAAACACTAACCTCTATTATTATAAGTACAGATGGTTCAAGTCATTTGAGCGCTCGACGCTGTGTGCGGGCGCTTGTTATTATACAGCTTTAATTTGTGTGGCAGTGACGCGGCCGTCGTCGTCCGAACAAAACGTGTTCATAGTCGTTTTTTGCACGGGTACAGTCGCTAAGGTAAATGTCTACTTCATCACGAAGGATAGATAACAGACGTGTAATTATTATCGAACAGCGCAGCAGGTTACAATCACCTCAAAAACTAAATAATTTAAACTAATTTACAATAGTTACTGTATATCACCAAGTTGTACTTTTTTATTTTTTAAATAACTGTATTTATATTTCGTACTTCACTGTACCTCTTGTCACGCACACACAGTCACTGTATATATACAAAGTTTACTCAAACATAACGCCGTGCGCACAGATGAGTTGAACTATCTATACGCTGGACTAAAAATTCTCTAAAGAAATGATAGTTGTTTTTGTGCCGTTTTGAAACGCCCCTCACGACCATCTCGCGTACTAAAATTGACATTAATTTGAAAATGACTGAATTAAGTTATTTATTGTGAAATAAGACTATAGTTTTTATGTTTAAATATTAAATTATTAATAACTGGTTGAAATTAAACCAAGTATTTATATCGATAAAGTAATGCGATACTTCTTTATACCAAATTTTTTCTCATCCCTAATATTAGTTGCCTGGAAGAAATCGCCGAGAGCGATAAGACCACCAATTGTTATACATACTTTGTGACTGTTCCTGTTGTACCATTTTTTACTATGTATATACAATAAAGGCAAATAAATAAATAAATTAGTTCCACGGACGTTCAAACTGTTATCGGCGCCAAATTGGTGAAAATCAATTGGCTTCATTTTGATAGCAGTCCAGCGTACTTATACTAATTGAGGTCAGTGGTTTCAAAGAACAGACAAAAATCAAATGAAACTTCGGGTTGCTAAAGTTAACGTTTAATGAGCGATGGAAGCGTTAACATCTTAGTTGTGACGTACACATAATTTTAAATATCTGTTTTGGTAAGAACAATGTAAATGGTCCGACAATTTTTAAATGACACGAACGCAATCAGCATCCTTTCAAGAGATGATTGCGCGATGAGGCTTTATAAGGTTTATGTAAATTTGGACATTTATATTAGAAAACACATTTTTTAGGATATCGTTTTTTTGCATATACACCTTTAATAATCCATAAACCTGAGTCAACAGACAAACTATTTACAATAGTTTTGTGGACCTATGTTTTAGAATAAGGTTTAAATATTGTGAACAATAAATTATAAATATAAAAAAATATCGCTTTAAATGAAACCTTTACATGAGCCCGTAAAATAACATATTAATAACGGAGCACCCCACACACGGCTATCTGATTCCATATTAGGCCTGTAGCTTTACCATAATACATGTTTAAAGTATTTACTAGACTGTTGTTAAACATAGTTGAATATTACTAAATTTATATATAAATATAATAGGTAAATTACAGCTAGACATAGCATATAATCGTGGTTACCAAACAATATTTGTCCTAGCTACGACTCGAACTCATGATCTCATACCTACTAGTCAGGTTCACTATCCGCTAGAGTTAACAGACAGAGATATAGCTACAATGATTGCTATGTATGTTATATCGTTACATTTTTCTTGAACTGACTTGTTTTAAAGCTGCTATTTAAAACTAAGCCAAAACACACATAAATTTATGAATGAACTTCCACTACCGATACGATTGCCCAGCGATAACATAATATCTACTATATACCAACTCAATTGATATTATTATTACGGTAATTAGCGTTTCAAATACGGTACTTAAACGATAAAGTTTTGATGTGAAACATCTATAGCCGCACGAAAAACCAATTTCTAGTGTGGCGACGCATGCCGTGGCGACGCTTCGCCACGCTATATGATGGTATACATATACAGTCTATATGCAGTAGTGTGTACGGTGTATAAATTATATTTATTGCAGTGCATTACCATTTCGTATTTTGCAAATAAGATTAGACTTATTATTATTTCTATCAATCTATAATCTATTAAAACTATGAAATAGTTTAATTGTTAATGTAAGAGATAAATATCATTTAATATTATTTTATTAACATTAATCATGAATTATTTATAAGTTGGATACAGGATATAAATTGTTAATTTAATATTTATATATTTCGTTGCTATATTATATTAAAGCAAGTTTAACAAAGATCTTATTCTTTGTTACATATTTGTTAATAGACATCGTTATCTGGAAAAAAATCGTAATATATTTTTTTATCATTATGACATATTTAGTTCCTATCACAATCTGTTCTTTTCTGCATATTACTTTTACAAAATAATGTCGGTGTTTCACATCTGCCAGGCGTCTCGTGACGGCTCACATTTTATAAATAGTTATAGTTGCGATAGCGATAGTTGTTATTTGACCTAATGTTATCACAGGTAAAAACCTTTTTACGCTCTTGACGTGGTAATATGTCACTTACACAGAATGCTTCCCAGCCAAATTATTCTCCTTAAAAATATTTGTAGTAAGTTATATTTCTAGATGCTTCGCTTCGTTACGTAACATATTTAAAGTACGTATATCTAATCTTGAGATGATATTGAACTGATATAGGGATATAATTAAAATTTTCGAAAAGTTATTTAAAGGGAGTTTTATATTACGCTGTCCGGCTGGTCGTATGGGATTCATGTCAAGTTTTCCTACGCTTTGCAGTGCTTTTGACCTGTTTAGTTTGCGCCCTTAGTCGACTTACGACTCAAGATAAATAGGTGTGATGACATATCGTATTCTTAATCTATCACCACTCAGAATTGATTTATTTATTTNTAAAAAATATTTGTAGTAAGTTATATTTCTAGATGCTTCGCTTCGTTACGTAACATATTTCAAGAAATCTTGAGATGATGTTGAACTGATGTAGGGATATAATTAAAAGTTTCGAAAAGTTATGTCTAGAAATCATGGGTTTTATATTAGTAACAAAAAATAACCTTGAATTTGTCTCACATTACCGTCCACTATAGGCTACTGCGGGAAATTGGTTTTTCATTTGAAGGGAGTTTTATATTACGCTGTCCGGCTGAATCCCATACCACCGTATGGGATTCAGGTCAAGTTTTCCTACGCTTTGCAGTGCTTTTGACCTGTTTAGTTTGCGCCCTTAGTCGACTTACGACTTAAGATAAATAGGTGTGATGACATATCGTATTCTTAATCTATCACCACTCAGAATTGATTGATTTATTTATTATGAAAGTATCACATAACACTATTAAATACTGAATGTTTTTTCAGGTCAATAACAGACGTGTTCAACTGCTTGCAAGGGATTTTAATATTCTTACTGCTCGTCGTCTTCCGCCGACGAGTGATAAAAGCAATGCACAGACATGGCTGGCTGAAATGCATATCAGGAGTAGTAGAGAAATATCTTGCTTTCGAGGATGACGAAGAAAATGTAGTGCAACATACTGAAGTGGGCGTGTCAATGTACGATAGAAATACTATTCAGTGAGATGACCTCAACCATAGAAGTACATAAAACTAACGTTGTACTTATTACTATTAAAATAAAACCGGAATCTCATATCCTCAGATTACAAAAGAAAGCCAGATGAACCGTAAAGAACACGATAACGGATCTAACAAAATAAATATGAATTAGAAAGCGAATACGATGTTGCACAGTGTGTAATAAAAGAATTGGGTAAAACAAACAGTAATTGGTTTGGAGTGAAGTGGCAGAGTGCCGGGGGAGAGCCACGCTTCGGCATGCATGGGCCGGCCTGAGCGGAGTGATACCACGGCCTCACAGAAAACCGGTGTGAAACATCGCCTGCGCTGTGTTTCACCGAGTGAGTGAGGATACCGGTGGTCCATAACGCAACTCCTCCCCAACCCCCAAAGGCCGGCAACCCAATTGTGACGCTTCTGGTGCTGCAGGTGTCCAAGGGCGGCGGAAATCGCTTACCATCAGGCGATACGTCTGCTCGCTTAGTCCCTATTCTATAAAAAAATACTGAGTCGAATTATATTTGCAAAAACCTAACCTACTATTGTGCATTCTGTTCTAAGCACTTTTAAACACAAAATACTCACTTTGCAGAGTCGGAATGAAAAATAATTTTTACAGTTCATTTCTGAAGAAAATGATATTAATGTTTTTAATAAGTTTGTAGTTACCATCTAATCTTATTTTACTTTTAGGTGAAGATAATTCGGGAAACCCACGAACTTCACTGTTTTATATGACGTATAAAAATAAGGTACTCATACCCGTCACATTTCATTGACTACCTAAAGAGTATTGCTTTGTTTTAGTT
The DNA here is from genome assembly GCA_003709505.1 of Hyphantria cunea. Classification (NCBI taxonomy): domain Eukaryota; kingdom Metazoa; phylum Arthropoda; class Insecta; order Lepidoptera; family Erebidae; genus Hyphantria; species Hyphantria cunea. The sequence continues at coordinate 369,450 of PKRV01000745.1, forward strand.
TTATTATAGATAGCTTAAATTTAGCTTGGTACTAGTATACCCGTATATTACAAGACGAAGTCAGCGGCTAAGATTTTCTATTTATTTTTATTAAAGATATAGAAAGTTTTACATACGTCTGTATTTCGAAAAATCAAAATAACTTACCTAATACACATATTTGACGTATGGCCTTAACCTTCTCCTGTGAGGAGACCCGAGCCCAGCAGTGGGACATTAAGGGTTGTTGCTTGATTTACACATATTTGAAAGGTCTTCGGTTCTGTGGCACCAAAGCCGTGATTGCCTGTAACTTTTATTATTTCATTTTACAAACGTTACGCAGCATACGTTTCTTACTTTACCTGGAGAAAATAAAGTAGCTATTTTTTCGAGAACCAGTGATGTAAGTGGTGTGTATGTGGTAAATATGGAATCTTGTCTCAAAACTGTTTAATTTTTATCTAGCTTGGAGGTAAAGAATATTTTTGACATCTTTATTTACTAATTTCGTATAAATGCATAGCTAAAGATGCTTTGAAATAAATGTTGTTTGTAAGAATTTTGAACTACTTATTCGGTTAAGTTCACAAGTACAAAGGTTTTTTTATACCGTATTATTACATTGAAATAGTTTACAGTGGACCTCCGGTAATCCGGCAAACATTATGCAGGGCAGTATCGAATTTGTCGGATTATAGAGCACTGCCTAAGACCGCTATAGTCCGGAATTTTTTACAAAAGAGTACCTTGTAATCCGACAAATTACATATCCAATAATAAGAATCTATATGTTATATGTACATATGTACTTTGAAGTACAAATCATACTTAATTTATGTAAGTCGAATTTAGTAAATTATATAACAATTGAAAGCTTACGTTTTATTATAAAATTAAGCATAAATGCACATACATATCTACCAAAATAATCAAGAATTATTATTCAAAATCATGTAGTAAATTTATCAAATTATGAAGCTTTGAAATATTCATCATAGCGGTGGCGCGTACGAGTTGTGACCTGTTCAAACCTGCGTGATCTACATTAGCGAAGATTGTCAAACATAATTCAAAGTCATGTCGGATTACAGGGGGCGCCGGATTAGACCGGGGCCGAATTATCGGGGGTCCACTGTATTAGTATCATTAGAAATAAGATGTATATCTATTCTCTTTGTAAATATTCTCGATGATAATATTGTATTTTTTTAAAGTATCTACATACTTTATTTAAACAAACACTAAACAAAATGCATTTTATTAAGTATATTTACTGTTTCACGCAGACAAGTATAACTGGAAAAATAACGACTCTAGTCTCCACAATGTGCCTATATTAAACTAGTGTTAAATCCAAAGCAAGACATGTCATATAAACGTTTTTGTGAAAATATGTAGTGGTTATTTTTTATCCTTCCGTATTTAAGTATCCCTTACATGAGTATGTTTTTAGAAAAAAAGTTCTTGTATCAAGAATAAATCACAATAATAGATCACAGGCAGCCAATCTATCTATACTAATATTTAAAGCGAAGCGAAGGGCTTGTTTGGTTGATCACGCCAATCTCAGAAAGTACCTACGTACTTCCGTCTGTCTGTTTGTTCTTCCTACTTGTGGAACGGCTGGGCCGATTCTGACAGGACTTTGACTGGCAGATAGCTCATATTATAACTTGGATACTTTTGTTTTGGACAAAAATAAGACTACGCGAAAATAAAACTAATACCAATGTAACAGTGATAAATATCCATTAAATACTATTATTATACATTAAATACTATATATTGTCTATATACTATTATATTGTCTATGAGTTAGCAAAGCCCAAGTGATAACGAAGACACGTCTGATGTTATAAGGTTCGAGGCCCCGATAGAAGCTAATCAGGCAGACCGCCTGGTTGTTTTGTAAGTCATTTTTATAAAAAAAACTAGCTACCCGATCGAAAGCTTTTGAAATTATTGTTCTTTCTTTATCATGTATCTATTACAAATATAAATATTTATTTTGAACCACTATCTATTGCTTAAAAACGCATAAAATGTCGTTCGGTATTTTATTAGACTTCAGCGAACACGCGGAAGCATCTTTATTTTACACTTCGTAATGGTAAAAGGCAAGATGATAACATCTTAAACTCTGAAAAAAACCTCGTAACATGGTACAATGAATTTCATTTGCAAATCAATTGCTTTTCAATTATTTGTATAGAACGAATAAAGTATCTACCTACTAGCTAACCGCCTAGTAACGGACCGGTTTAAAGGTATACGAGTGTGAGAACAATTAGTTTCGACTCGCATACCGGTACAGCGTGAACTTCCATACTAATATTATAAACACGAAGTTAACTCTGTCTGTCACGCTTTTACGGCTAAACCACTGCACCGATTTCAATGAAATTTGGCTTGGAGATACTTTGATTCCTAAGGAAGGACATAGGCTTTTTATCGTGATTACTCGATAATGTTAGTATAGTTACCCGTCTGTGTTTTAACTTTATTTTATTATTATAAATTCAGGACACGTAGCTAATTGAAAATTTTGTGCGTACCAGATAAGAAGTACTTTTGTATTTTTTATGACAGTCTCAGATGTAAAACAGTATGAACCTAACATTTTTACAACAAAGTTTTTACTTTGTTTATAAAGAGCTATTAAAAAAAATGTTTTTGATGACTAATAATATACTTTTAAAGATCACGTTCATCCGAATAATGTCATGAGAAGAAATAATAGCTTCATATCTGATTCCTTATCTGTTTGTTGAATACAGGTCTTANAGGTTTTTTTTTTTTTTATATTTAAGCTGCCAAAATGACTCTGCCCTACCTGATGGAAAGCATGAGCAGAATCCAAGAGTGGTGGTCACTATCCTCAATGCGAAAAAAAACAATGCAGCATGGTGACCCACACTATGGCGGCCTGGGGGGAAGAGGGATGGTGAGGGGGATAGGGGGCGTTGGATTGGGGTATGGGCCTCCGGTATCCTCACTCACTCGATGAAATACAGCGTAAGCGCTGTTTCACACCGGTTTTCTGTGAGGCCGTGGTATCACTCCGGTCGAGCCGGCCCATGCATGCCGAAGCGTGGCTCTCCCACTTACTGCATGACGTCAGTTAAATAGCTGATATCTGTTACCTCATTGGTGGCAACGCTATTGTTGTCATTACTAAATCAATATTCACTAAAATTTGTTGTTTGATTATATAATTTAAGCCTATCAGCTTACAGTCCAATTTTCGATACCTCACATCTCCTGTTCACCTTAGGTACATATTTAATTCAATATCAACTACAGGCAGGTAAATTTTAGTGAAGACTAAAACAGAATTACCACCATTGTCTGTTAATCTAAAATTAAAATCGACAGTTATTAAGTAAACGATAAGAGAAACCTTCTGCATTACATCTGGAGACACAGAGAACCGACAAAAACATTCTAAACATCTCGTTGTGATACACTTAAAAAAATAAAAATGTTTGTAGAATAAAACAGGCAAGGCTAAAATATAAGCCAGGCGATTTGCGTAAGATGGCTGGTAGGAGTTGAACGTGAGATCAAAATCGATCATAGTGGCGAGTAAAGGGAGAGCCTTCATCCAGTAGTGGACTTCACAAGGCTGACTATGATGAGAATAAAAGAACAGTAATGTAAATTTATATTACAAAGTAACATTTATTCTAGTGCTCCGGCATATCTTCCGCCTCATTGACTATGGGCTGCAGCGTAGGAGCCTTGGCAGCGGAGTTGTTAAGAGGGCCGTCCTCGTCGTCGCTGTCTCCCGCGCTGGCCCCCGGGTGTGCGGGTTGCGAGGGGGGCGCCGCACCCGGCCGAGGCGCTTGCTCGCTTCCCGGCGCAGACCAACCGCTCGTTGCTCGCTATAATAGAATATCATAATATCAGACTTCATCATCATCATCAGCCTATCACAGTCCACTGCTGGACATAGGCCTCTCCAATTTCACGCCACTTAGTTCGATCTATGGCTTCTCGCATCCAGCTCCAGACAGCCGTCTTGCGCAAATCATCGCTCTAACTGGCCTGTGGACGTCCTACACTACGTTTGCCGAGACGCGGTCTCCACTCAAGAACTCGTTTACTCGTTTATCAGACTTCTTGTATGTTTAACATATTTAGGCACGGTTAATTTTGCGTCATTCTCGTGTCATATCTACTTTTAGAAGTTACATAAGACGAAGATTAATTTATGACATACATTTAGATTGGCCGTTGATGTCGATCATTATATTACGTTCATTTAAATATATTGGTAGGTAAAAAAAAGGATTAGACATGACAAATTCTCTTCTCCTCGTGCACTGGCAATTATAGCTTGGAATAGAAATTTTTTTGTCGTGTTTTATTCTATTCTCTGGACTCTTGGACTATTATTAAACGATACCTTTAAATAAGTAATCGCAATAATTACCTTGAAAATATCATCAAACCATACGTTTTCAAATATCTCTGGTAATATTTGAGCGTCTCACCTCATACTGATCCTTGCATTGATTGACCCTGTCCAAGTACATATCGTAGACGAACTGCGCCATGTGTGGCATGTCCTTTATAGTTAAGACGAGTTGTGGAGGCAGAGCCGCCCCGTTGGCTCGCTGAGCCGGCCAGCGCTCTCCCGGCACCAGGCCCAGCTCTAATGGTCGCTCCACCAGCTGCCGAAACCGATCAATGTTAATATTGACCCCAGTGGGAACATGAAATAGGTATATTTAAAAATAAGTAATAATTTAGTAGTTTTAATGCATTGTGGTATCTACATATTTCTAGAGGACGCCAAACCCATGAACAATAAATTACTTTACAATTTAGTTGGATCAATACGTACCTACATCGACATATCAATCTATTAAAGAATTTCGCTAATTAGCTTGTAGGCGCAAAAATTGAATTGCAATCTAGTAGCTGAATATATAAGTAAATATTTAAACTGAAAATTCTTCTGAAACTGTGTTTTTAATCAAATAAATCATATACCAATTATAAAACAAAACACATTATTTAGTAGAAACTCAAAAAAGTTAAACATTTACCTGATTGAAAGTAGGTTGAAGTTCAAAGCAATTCCTAAACAGGTTTGCCCTTGCGAATACATACAGCCCAAGCCTTGCTCGGGACGCGGCCACGATAAGTCGGCGTAGATCTCTCACGTGACCCACAGCTTTGGTACGTACGAGCGATACCAGAGCTATGTCATTTTGCTGACCTTGATATTTATCCACTGTAGTCACCTGTTGTAATAAAGGTATTATAAGAACATGATGAAGGAAGCTATAACATCAAATTCTGACTCACACAGCTTCTAAATACATTACACAGAACAATTTCCCTGCGTTAAGAATACTATGTAAATAGGTTGAAAGTGTGTCTGATGGTAATATCAGCAAGCCAAGGAAAACTTTATACATATTGACAACTCGGCCAACTGGGCAGACACCAAATTTAGAAATAAATAAATATTTAAATATTTCGGACATCTAACACACAACGCCATCTAGTCCCAAACTAAGCGGAGCTTGTATTATGGGTACTAGACAACTGATATGAATACATAAATACTTTTTTTTGTAAATACATACATATTATACATAGAAAACATCCAAACTCAGAAACAAATATTTGTAGATCATACAAACGTTTTGTCCGACCCAGGATTCGAACCCGAGACCTCATGGACAGCAGTCGCGTACGCTACCACTGCGCCACCGAGGCGGGTAATGTGCAAGTCAATAGATTTTCACATGTCCTGAGTGAATTTAAAAATATGGAAATCGACGCATGAGACCACAGAATTGTTGTTCAAATTTACTACTAAATGTACATTTCATACAAGAAATTAATTTTACTAATATCCTACTAATATTATAAACGCGAAAGTTTGTATGGATGGGTGTTTGTTACTCTTTCACGTAAAAACTACTCAATGGATTTGGATGAAACTTTACAGTAATAGCTTATACATTAGAATAACACATAGGCTACTATTTGCCGCGATAACCGACATATACGCGGGCGGAGCCGCGGGCATAAACCAGTGTTGTTATAATTATCAGTATTTGAAACCACTATGTCTTCTTTTCTAACATTTTAGTCTATCTAAAATCCCGTCAACACACTAATGCAGCGAGCGTTACTTGACATGAGTTTGACACACAATGACCCAACCATGTAAAAACTTTAATGAAATTTATGAAGCCTATGACATTTTATTAATTAAAATTAGATTCAGTAGTTTAGATGATAGGGTGGACATACAAACATATACATATAAAGACTGCCAAAACCATTATTACCCTTTCTTTTGGCTTCGCCGTAGCCGGGTGATAATAATAGTAAACTAAAAATACGATCTTTTAAATGTTGAATCGTTAGAGGTTTTATTGGTTAACGTTCTTGAATCTAAAAGTCGAATTCAGAATATTAATGCCACGTGTGTTATTCGACCTTGTTAACAATTTTGTGTTTACATCTCTCGAAATATAGTTTTTACTAGACACTGTCTGTAATCTATATTAATACAGGAAAGGAATATTGCAGTAAGAAATTATGTGTGTCAATATTCAGAAGAAGTTAAGAAAACAAATTAAAAATGGTAACACAAGTGTCGCCAAACAATATCAATGCTATGAATAATTCACAACATATTTGACCTCATGTGGACTATAATAGACGCAGACACTCAGAATGGTTAATTGAGGTTGATGATTTTGTGTAGTACGCATGCCTACACATAGATACATAGCAACTAGAATTTACGCATATTGGATGACGATAAGGTATGCATCGTATGCAATACACATGAAGTTTATTAATTTAAAGATTAAATTACAAAATTTTTATTCATAAAAGATACGGATATACAGTATATATATATATACATAGACAAATAATAATAGAATATATGAACAGCATGACTTAACAGGTTTTATTTCGTAAATTATAAAAAAAAAACAGCATATTGAAGGTTTTCTTGATGAAAACTTAGGTCTAATCAGGACGGGATTAGATCTGTTAAATTAAGTACTGAGCTAAGAATTATATTAAAAGTAAGCAGTTTCTATAACTTTAGTAAAATGTAAACAGTGATTATAAAAAAGTGGGTAGGCAACAATAGGCATGATGACAATAACCAAGATCCACTAAAATTATATATTTATTTATCTGATAAAATGGGGTTTATAGAGTATCATAAAAATCGTACTTATTTTCATATTTAAAGCGAGATTAATAGGTAATTATAAAAAAAAACTACAAATACAGCAATCCGCCATGTTAAGTTGAACACCAATCAGAGCGAGTTACGTCACTTATGTATAAGAGTCGTAATCGACGATCACTTTACTGCTTTTAAAAGCTATAATTGGCACTGGTTGACAAATGGTGACGTCGCGTCTACAACAAGACGTCATCAACAGACACCATTACACCACCTACCGTTTTCGTGAATTTTAAACTTAATATTTAAATCACAATTTTTCCCACAAATTTTCTTTTTTTATAAAAATTTTAAACTGTTTTTGACAATTGGAGATACTTCCGAACATCATATAACAAAATTAATCATCATGCCTATTATGAAAAGCTTCTAGACTATCCCGCCTACCGACCAACCCGCTTGGGGCACTTATCTATTGATACTAGAGTACCCACAGGGATAGTGAAAGTCCAATTTATTAACATGAGAAGCCGTATTCCCTTACCTTGTGTGGCCGTCCAATTAGTGGGTTTTCCGCACAACGCTTGTCAATGACGTCACGGATGAGATGTTTCTGTCCGTTATACGTAGTGAGGATTGAGATGCGATCGGCTGGCCAACCGACCAGACGCATGTACATAAATACAGCCACTACATATTCGGCTTCGGCAAGATTCTGCAACAAGAACATATGATAAACCCGTGTAATCGTATTACAAACTAGCTAAGTCCCGTGTCGGTGTTATCCGCGTTTTCGCTGCGGGCCGAAGTTAGTCTAAAATAGGTCAAGTTATTCCTTATATCATCAGCTATCTGGCAGAGAAGGTCCTGTCAAAATCACTCAGTAGATTAAGTCAATGTTTAACGCTATGGGAGCGAATATTCAATTGAATTTAATTTGAAATTTATTTTTAAGAACTACGTTTTCTATTGGAATTAATGAAACAAAATTTGGAACCTTGTGGAGATAGAATAGCATAACAGAGTTAGAATTTATCATTCAAAGGAAATAATCTAAGGACTGCTGTCTCAGTTGTTAGCTACTATTTTAGCAATAGTCGTAAACGACCATCGAGTATTTTGGTATTAAAATATGTGTAGTAGTAGATTCTGGCGAATCTAACGTCTACAGGTATTTAAAAATATCGGACCACTAGTACATACGAGTATAAATTTTAAAAACTATAAATGCCAAATTGTGGTACAAGTATTTAAAATTTTGATGCAGGTCCGTATAGTTTAAATATACGAAAGCTATCAATTATGTTGACATTTCAATTGGGTTAACTCTTTTAAGGCAATGTTAATTCTTGTTTTGTTAAAATAATTTATTACAAGTTCGGTGGATTACCTTTTTGGGACCAAAGGTAATTCTTCGAGTAGAATATTCATTAGTACCAAATTCGGAAAAAACGCATTAAATGTTACTTATAGTCATCAAACCTGTATTCAAAGTGGGTTACGTTTTCTTTAACAATAAAGAACTGGACTACTGCTGACAACTATTTTATGGTCTATACTCTCGATTTCGGCACTTGATGGAACTTGTTAAAATACATTCTGGAATTAAACTCACTTGTACTTATGCCACTGTTTTATGGCTATGGCATTATCAAAGGTTACTGGTTATTTCCAGAATGTAATAAAATAGTGAAATAAGTACAAGTGAGTTTCATTCCAAAATATTTTATGATCGATTAGAAGCAATGCGCATGTTTTCTCTGCCATTAGAAGACAAGGACGTCAAATTTATATATATATATATATATATAACTAGCTGACCCGGCAAACGTTGTTTAGCCGTAAAAATAAAAAAAATATTTTGGGGTGAACCACCCTTAACACTAAGGGGTGTAAAAATTAGCTATAAACCCAATCTCATACCTACTGCAATTAGATATAAAATTTCATCAAAATCGGTCAAGCCATTTCGTTTCGGAGAAGTATAAACACTAAAACTGTGACACAAGAATTTTATATATTAGATTTCGGAACACAGGTCTGATTGACAGCTTGTGACAATACTTATGAAAGGTAAGGTATAATACCCTTATTTACTTTACAATTATAGTTCCAGCTAAAACGTCTAAATGCCATTATCATCAGCACTGCCGGACATAGGCTTCTCAATGGCAAGGAGGTTTTGGTTCAATATTCCACTCTGGCCAGACTGTTAGGTATACGGTTCATTTCAAGTTTTCCTTTGCTTAGCATTGATAGTGTCTTTCGTCGTTTGCTCTCTTAGCAGCCTCTTACAGCACCTATGGGATGAATACGGGAGAGGTGACTCTCTGTATTCTAATTCGTCACCATTCATATTGCTTTGGTAACTTTTATGTCTGTGATATTTAATTACGTTTGTATGTGATAATTGCTAAGATCAAATACAATGTATTAAATGCCTTTGAATTAGCCGACATACGTTTCTATTAGTGGGCATAGAGTGACTGGGTCAGACGGTCAGTTTATTTTGTACTGTCTTATCATTATTGGAATAGTCCTAACACTTAATTTATTGTGAGTTCATATTAGAAACGTAATTGCTTTTATACTAATTAAATAACTAGATGTGTGCGCTCATAGCCCAGTTGCACTCGGTGATTAGAAACAATCATCGAGGGTAAGCTACGATGGCGCGGTCAGTACCTGGATGGGTGACCGCTTGTGGCATGTTACCATGAGCGTCTCCGTGATTCGGAGGTCACGTTAAGCAGTAATATTATTTGTTTAAAGATGCCGCTTGATGACTGATTGAAATTTATCGCTGGCTGAGGTAAATTTCAATCATCAAGTTATAAATTATTTATAGTTAACGATTGATTTGATTACAATGCCGACAATATAATTGCTGTTCCGTTTAAAGTGCATGTTTAGCATAATTGCTAGGTTCAGTTTAGTTAAGTGTTTCCTCTATCCATCTATTATTAGAGAAAAATATATTTAGTTAAAAATTAGGTAGAAAATTTTATTAATTGGGAAAATTTTAAAATATAAATAAATATTTCGGACATCTGAAATAGAACGCCATCGAGCTTCAAACTAAGCAGAGATTGTAGTATGACAGTTAGAATGCCTGATGCAATACTTATAAACTTATAAATACATAAATATTATACATAGAAAACACCCAAACTCCAAAACGAATATTTGCAGATCATACAAACATTTGGTGCGAAATCGAACCCGAGATCTCAAGCAGTGCAGTCGCATATGTTACCACTATGCTATCCAGGCAGTCATATGAATTAACTGTTACACGAAACGCTGTTTTTTTATATTGTACGTGGTTTTTTTATATTGTATGTCTTATCTAAGAAAATGCTCAAATCCGTGCTAATATAGATAACAGTATCAGAGTCAAAGGTTAATATATGTCTCACCAGGATATAAGCCGCCTAGGTATCGAGATAAAATGAATCAAGACGATTAAATGACTTCATATCAAATAATAAACCATCATTAACAGCGTTTATACCTCGTATTACATCAGAACCAGGTAATAATACAACAGTGTTACTAATCTATGATGACGGTGACGACTATAGCGATTTCCGGTGTGAAACAGCGCCTTCGCTGTATTTCACCGAGTGAGTGAGGATACCGGAGTCCCATAGGGTTGGATACCCTTCCCCTCATCCTCCTCCCCATCCCCTAAGGCCGGCAACGCACTTGTGACGTCTCTGGTGTTACGGTGTCCATGGGCGGCGGTAATCGCTTACCATCAGGCGATATGTCTGCTCGTTTGCCCCTTATTCCATAAAAAAAATCATAATATTACAACGTGAAGAGGTGTGTCACTAAGTCTTTTCTCGACTTGTCTTGACTGGTATGGTGGACTAGTAATTACTGATGCTCTGATGATTCTCATCTATTATTCACGAATAATAATGTGATGTAATGTTCACGACTATTTGTCATGTGTCCNTGTGGCATGTTACCATGAGCGTCTCCGTGATTCGGAGGTCACGTTAAGCAGTCGGTCCCGGTTGTTAACATACGATAACAGTCGTGAAGCTTAGTTGGAGGCCTTCGGGCGGCTTAAAAACATCAAACGGCAAGATTTACGTAGCCACAACGTATTCTTGCCAGTTGCCCCAACCCGCAGTTGGCCAGCGTGGGGACGTATGGCCTTAACCCTCTCCTGAGAGGAGACCCGAGCCCAGCAGTGGGACATTATGGGTTGTTGTTGTTGTTGTAAATAACTAGAAGCAGCATCTTTAAACAAACAATATTAATTGAATGTTAATATTGTTTGTTTAAAGATGCCGCTTGATGACTGATTGAAATTTATCGCTGGCTGAGGTAAATTTCAATCATCAAGTTATAAATTATTTATAGTTAACGATTGATTTGATTACAATGCCGACAATATAATTGCTGTTCCGTTTAAAGTGCATGTTTAGCATAATTGCTAGGTTCAGTTTAGTTAAGTGTTTCCTCTATCCATCTATTATTAGAGAAAAATATATTTAGTTAAAAATTAGGTAGAATATTTCTTGATTGGGGAAATTTTAAAATATAAATAAATATTTCGGACATCTGAAATAGAACGCCATCGAGCTTCAAACTAAGCAGAGATTGTAGTATGACAGTTAGAATGCCTGATGCAATACTTATAAACTTATAAATACATAAATATTATACATAGAAAACACCCAAACTCCAAAACGAATATTTGCAGGTCATACAAACATTTGGTGCGAAATCGAATCACTATGCTATCCAGGCAGTCATATGAATTAACTGTTACACGAAACGCTGTTTTTTTTATTTTGTATGTCTTATCTAAGAAAATGCTCAAATTATTATTATTATTATTAAAATATAGATAACAGTATCAGAGTCAAAGGTTAATATATGTCTTACCAGGATATAAGCCGCCTAGGTATCGAGATAAAATGAATCAAGACGATTAAATGACTTCATATCAAATAATAAACCATTATTAACAGCGTTTATACCTCGTATTACATCAGAACCAGGTAATAATACAACAGTGTTACTAATCTATGATGACGGTGAATACTATAGCGATTTCCGGTGTGAAACAGCGCCTACGCTGTATTTCGCCGAGTGGGTGAGGATACCAGAGGCCCATAATCCAACCCTTTCCCTCATCCCCCTCTCCATCCCCTAAGGCCGGCAACGCACTTGTGACGTCTCTGGTGTTACGGTGTCCATGGGCGGCGGTAATCGCTTACCATCAGGCGATATGTCTGCTCGTTTGCCCCTTATCCCATAAAAAAAATCATAATATTACAACGTGAAGAGGTGTGTCACTAAGTCTTTTCTCGACTTGTCTTGACTGGTATGGTGGACTAGTAATTACTGATGCTCTGATGATTCTCATCTATTATTCACGAATAATAATGTGATGTAATGTTCACGACTATTTGTCTCGTGTCCGTAGTTACTATATAAAAATGTATGTATTTAGTAATGTACTAGTTTTCCCGCCGTTCCACGCGCGTGTATGTCGATTATTATGGTAAATGGTAACCTAAGAGTTATTCTGATGTATGAACTTTATTACTGTGAAGTTTTATTTAAATTCGTTTAGTAGTTCTTGCTTGAAAGAATAACAAACATTCTCACAAACTTTCGCATTTATAATATTAGTAGAATAAGTGTGTCAAAGATTGGACATAAAAATAATAAATAAAATAAANAAAATAAAAATAAAAATCTTTTTTTTCTCTCACACAAAATTACAAAAATCTGTTAAATCAAAATATATACAGAAAATTCCAAAAAACAAAAGATCTGTGTGAGAGACTGGTTTCCGTACTAGGTAGAACCCGTATGACATTATAACCAGCCTCTCCTAACTCCACATAAGTAGGTAGGAGATTAATAGTAAAAGATCCCAGTCACCCCAGACTGGCGTCATTTTAGGAGAGATAAAATTTTTATGATCGGTAGTCTAAGATATATTCAGAAAGGAAGCGAGTATCCGCTAATCTTAAAGTGGGGCCATTTTGCAGTTAGCAGGTATCAAAAGTGAAAAAAAACTTACTTAAGTCATTTTAAGAAGCCTGAATTTTATATTTATCATTAAGTTTAATATTCTGAAATAGTTTCCGATGAGCCAGACAACTCTGACGGGCCAAACACCGCCCCAGACTTGTTTGAAGTTTATAGCAACTAACACCTCTGCTATATTTACGGCAGACATACGCGTCGTTAGAATAATACCGTGGGAGAGCCACGCTTCGGCATGAATGGGCCGGCTCGACCGGAGTGATACCACGGCCTCACAGAAAACCGGTGTGAAACAGCGCTTACGCTGTGTTTCATCGAGTGAGTGAGGATACCGGAGGCCCATACCCCAATCCAACGCCCCCTATCCCCCTCACCATGCCCCTTCCCCCCCAGGCCGCCATACTGTGGGTCACCATGCTGCATTGTTCTTTTTCGCATTGAGGATGGTGACAACCACTCTTGGATTCTACTCATGCTTTCCATCGGCAGGGCAGAGTAATTTTGGCAGCTTAAATATATATATAAAAAAAAAATTCTGAGTTAGTGAGTCGTTAGTTTTTAGTCTATATTGTTAAGAAGTATGAACGCCTATGCTAATTTATATAGCAATATACATAACTTCCTAGAATGACGTTATTAGCATAGTTTTTTCCACCTTTGATACCTGCTAAGAGTAAAACGGCCTCGCATTCAGCTTAGCGAGTATTCATTCCTTGCTGAGTATATATTAGACTACCAACCTTCCCTAAACTAACGTAAGTCTGGGGTGACCGGGATCTAAGTCTATAAATCGGCAAAATTATTTATTAGGGCTCTCATGGAAGAGGATAGTAGTCGAAATTAAAATCATACATTTTTGCAACGATAGAGTTTCTGCTTGCAACCCTAACTTGCGTAATTTGTAATTACTGAACATCACCGTTGAATATACTTTACAGTTTTGCATTTATCTATTCTCGATAACTAACTAGTAATCATAGTGGGAAACAATCTGTGAACAATTTAAACACATAGCCTCGAGCAGAACAAATCTGTAATATAACTCCTGCAATAAGTCACTATCAATATACAATCTATTGTTCTCATGGCACGGTGAAGGAAATAAGCTTTATATAAGTATTGTGGCTTATTGTTTAGCGATAACATGCTTGTACCGATTGATTGGTGTCACGGCTTTAAATAGGTATTACGCCTTGAATGTTTTATGATTGAAGTTTTATATTTATGCCGTTGATGGCACCTGTGATGATAAAAATATTTTACAGCTTTAGGTAAATANGTAAATATGCAAATCAAGTTTAATAAATTAAATAAATAAATATTTCCGACATTTAACACACAACGCCATCTAGTCCCAAACTAATCAGAGTTTGTATTATGGGTACTAGACAACTGATATAATACTTATATACTTTTTTTTTGTAAATACATACACATCATACATAGAAAACACCCAAACTCCGAAACAAATATCTGCAGATCATACAAACATTTGATCCGACCCGGGAATCGAACCCGAGACCTCAGGAACAGCAGTCGCATACGCTACCGCTGGGCCACCGAGACAGTCGACAGTTTTTTTAAAAAATAACACGATAGCGTAATCCATGCTATATCATATTATAAATGCGAAAGTGACTCTCTGTCTGTCGCGCTTTATTTTTTATTTTTATATGATATTTTTTTATATAATTTGAACGAATTTTAGTACACGGATAATCTAGAGGCTGAGAAACAGCATTGGCTACTTTTAATACGAAAAAAGGTTTGTAAGGAGGGAATAAAAGGTTATATAAATGACACCCAAAGTCACTATAATTCCAGGAGGACGTATTCGCAGGCACAACTAGTAAGAAATAAAATCACAATATTCATGTCCCCGAGCAATAAATTCAGCCACTCTGTTTATAACACAATCTCTTTAAATTTAGACACTATCAAATATTGTAAGTCAACCAACTTGATAACACTTACAAAACATCAGCTAAAGCAAAGTCTCACAATCTCATTTTAATTGGACTTCAAAAACAGGAGAAGGTTCTCAATTCAACTGTATTTTTTTAATGTTTGTTACCCCAGAACTTTCGACTGGGTGAGCCGATTTTGATGATTCTATTTTTATTTGAATGCTTCCCGTGTGGTCCCATATCAATTTCGTCCAGATCTTGGAGTCGTTTTTTTTTGTTTAAATCTTTGTTTTCTTTGGGATTTTTGATTTACTTTCGATAAAATTTATATTTTTCTTCTTTTATTTTCTATAACTATTTATAATCCCTATTATCAAAGTAAATACCTGGTAGAAGTAGGGAGATGGCTCCGTCTCGCCAACACCATGGAAGTCATCCACGTTGATTAGTTGGAAATCGTATTGTAAGCCAGCGTTTGCCGCGCGGTACTCGGGCAAACGCGTGACATGGCCCAAGTCGCCGAGGGCTAAGTACCTCCAACGATATAAGTTGCAGATGCTGGTAAAACAATAGGATATTGTTTAAGTAAAGTTATTAAAGGAATTTATCCAATAAAATACCAATTACAGTCATTAATATATAGCTTGACCTCTGTGAAAGTTGTCACTAATGTCTTTTTCAATAAACGAGGGGCATTTTAAGCATTAAGCATTTTAAGTGTGAATTATTATTATTATTTATTATACTTTATCTAAATATTTATACGCAAAACAAAAGCTTTGTACTCCTTTTTACGAAAGCTATGCGAACGGTCAGCGGAGTTTCTACCATTGGCTAAACACAAGTTTGTGATAAAACTAAATTAATTAGCCGGTTTCGTGGCCATCTGCTAACAGATATCACACAGCTATATTTAAAGACTGTAGTTACCAGTTAAATTCTACTACTACTCTAATAATAGGACATTTTAACACACAACGCCTTCTAGTCCCAAACTATCAGAGCTTATACTATGGTTATTAGACAACTGATATTAATACATATAGATTTCTTTTTGTAAATACATACATATTATACACAGAAAACGCTTAAACTCCGAAACAAATATTTGCAGGTCATACCATCATTTGATTAGACCCGGGAATCGAACCTGAAACCTCAAGCACAGTAGTCGCATACACTAGGACAGTGCCACCGAGACAGTTTAATCTATAGAATTGTTGCGATCACAGTTATCATAATTTATTAAGCTATGTAGTTCTAGGAATCGAATAGACATACTTTTTGATGTGACACTGACTCACATCATAAAGTATTTCTACATACAAATATTTTGACAACTTACCTAGGTCTGGCACGTCCCTGAGCATCTAACTCGACATACGGTACTCCGAGGCGGACCATTCTTGTAAAAAGACTCTGCTCCATATTGCAGTATTTCTGAAAAGCCATGTTTTTAACCACGGGCGGCAACTGATGGTGATCGCCGATCATTATCCATCGCTTGAGACGCGACCGGCCATCTTGTGGGTTTTGAAGTAGTAATGGAATGAATGTTTCGATTTCCAGGATCTGAGCTGATTCTTCCATCAATATATTGTCGTATTTGAATCCTGTGTTTAAGACGATAAAAAGTTAACATGAAGGGCTGGTAACCAACCATCAAAAGTTGTTGATTTGTAAATAATGTATAATATTAAATATTGTTATTAAAATGATTGAAATCAAACATTACACAATCCAAGTTTTTAATCTATACTAATATTATTAAGCTAAAGAGTTTGTTTCATTGAACGCGCCAATCTAAGTCACTACTGGTCCGGTTTGCAAAGTTATTTCAATGTTAGAAAGCCCAATTATCTAGGAAGGCAATTCACTCTGCGACCAATTATACAAAAAGTTTCAAAAAGCGAAGAAAATTATACGTTCTGAGAACTTTCATTTCGTTTCCTAAACGGTCAAAGTTTAGCAAAAATAATGTATGTCAGAACTCTTCCTATTTAAAAGTCCGCGATAATATATGTCTATCTGTTAAGGTTGGTTCACTATAGCCCTCTTTATGGTAAAAAAAATTATAACCAATATTAGATACAGACTAAGTTGCGCGGGTCAACTAGTAAAGAAATATACCCCCAAGTCATACGTTGTTAGTTTTGTCACATGTTCAAAGACATGTTTTTATTGACATAAATAACGTGCTCTTAAAATGGTCTTGGTGCTGTTCTTACTGGTATTATTCAATTACACTAAGTGTACTAATTGCTCGTACTGTGATTTGACACATCCCTAGAATTAAAACCATTTTAGATAACATCATACCCATTTGAACTAGTTCAGATCGTTTAAGATATTGTTCAATTACACTAAGTGTACTAATTGCTCGTACTGTGATTTGACACATTCATAGAATTAAAACCATTTTAGATAACATCATACCCATTTGAACTAGTTCAGATCGTTTGAGAGCCGCGTGAGTACACGTCATGGCGATAATTTTTGCTTCTTTCACCAGCAAATATTTGGACCTGTCCAAACCAGATCGGAGAAGTTCAAAGGCACGGAATTCTTCTAGCTCCTCAAATATGTGGTCAATATATCTGAAAGAAATTAAGTAATTAATATTCGTGCCCCTATGATATGATAAACAAAGTTGCCTTCGAAATCAGAATTGCTCTTGTTAAGGAAAACCGCATTAAACCATACAATTATAAAATCGAAAAAAACTCTGTCAGTGCTATAAACCCTGTCTATGCTAACTCTATGCTTTCACGGCAACCGTTGCACCGATTCCAATAAATTTTGGCATGGAGATTTACCTATTTATATTTAAATTCACAAAGTAATACATAAATATATGTGAGTTTCATTAAATTCAGAAATTTAATTCCCGAGTCATTGATGCCGAATCACATGCATTAACTAGTTAGCCTTTTTTATTTCAATGCTAGCTCTCTAAACTACTATTAAAAGAGTATTTTTTCCTTTTCTAATTATACGTTTTCTTTTTATTATTAAAAAAGGAACCGTGTAACTACAAAAGTAATTTTTTTTCTTTTCAAAATTTACCATATGAGTTATTTCCACACCTTGTCCCTTAGTCCAAAAACATCACTAAGATATCAAATTAATCAATATTCGATTCATCTCAAATAAATCCATATTTTAATAAAGAAATTATGCGAATATATTAGAAAGACGCGTGTTATTTGTCTATAAAAACTTTCATTTTACAACGAAGAATAATATAGAAACGGTAATTAAATTTTAAATATGTCCCGCCAAATAAAATCATACCCTCGCCGTATAACGAATATTCCTTTTCTCAATGTACCGAACGATATTAAGGAACCCAATCTTAACTTTGTATTACCTAGCAACACTCAAATGTTTCTAGAGATCAATTTTTTCCCAACCGTAGGTGTGTTTGTGCAAAAAAAATATGTAAAAAATAGTTAAGAGTTACGTTGTTCATCATGTTACATATATGTATTAAGCATTTTAGTGTATTGCTTTTATGCGTTTTTGCAATTAAAATGCTTTTGTTATGTGCATAAAAGTGCGACAAGTTTTTGTAGCTTTAGTTGAAATTTGTCGTTCCCTCACGGTCTTTCCCTCACTGCATTTAGGTGTGAAGGAATGATGGTTGTATGAGGGAATGATTTATTATAGTATTTCACGGTTCTTTTAGATTTTTATTTATTTCTTGCAACTTGTATTTGATGGTATTTTATTTAAAATACGTACATGTATACGGAAGAAAAGTGTCACGACTTAAAAACTTGGTAATGTAAAAAAGTATAATAGGAAAATCGATAAAACATTAATACTGAATCTTTATAAAAATTTAAGGAAAAAGAAAGATTAAAATATTTTAAGTAAAAAGAGAAGAATCAATTAAAATTATATAGCACACAAGAGTGTGCTACAGAAAAAAATTACAAAGAATAATTGATGATACAGACGCAAAGGCGACGAGTTTTTTTGTTAAATAAAAATTAAGAACGCAGTGAAGTTAATCAAAAAATACTCCAAAGGAGACTAAAGACATATTTGAGACTGTAAAAAAAACTGCCCGAGAATCGCCTGAAACTAATGTAAATTTGGACATTGTTCACTAATGCAACGCAGGACTTGTTCAAGAGCCTGCTCCAGAACAGGTGCGGCAATAAACATCAATGGCGAATGCATCTCTCACTTGCAGATTGCAGACGACATGGTCATCATTGTAGAGACCTACAACAGGTATTGAACGACCTGGCAGATTCTTTTGTACGCATCGGCCTACGGATGAACTTAAGATCAAAGTCATGTTCAATGAACATGTACTACCGGAACTGATTGCGGTACACGGCGCCTTTGTCGAAGTTGTTCTAAAATATCTGTGCCTCGAGCAGACTTTTGAGTTAGGTAGAGACAACTTTGAGGGAGAGTTGAACAGGAGAATTCAGCTTGGTTGGGCAGTGCTTGGGAAGCTTCGTCAGACCTTCTCATCTTCGATCCCACAGTAACTGAAGATGAAATCGAATCGAAAGTCTTCAAAGACTACCCATAATTACGTACGGAGCCAAAACGTGGACGTTTATGGTACAGCTGGTCCAGAAGTTCAAAGTCACTCAGCGTGCTCTGAAGAGGATAGCCCTCTTCACTCACACACTTGTCAGTTCTCTAAGAGATCGTATCAGTGGCAGTGGGGTGGCTATATTTGCCGTAAAACCGATAACTGTAGGAGTGAACGGGTTTTTGATTGGTGACCGCGTCTAAGCAAATGAAGTGTAGGAGGTCTACACGCCAGGTGGAGTGATGATTTGTGCAAAACTGCCAGTAGGAGATGGATGCGAGAACCGAGGGTCGATGCAATTGGCGTGCAATTAGAGGCCTACGTTCAGCTGGGCTGCTGACTGTTTAATATAATGAAAAAGAACAATTTTTCTTTACACTTTTGTACACTTTTTTATGATATAATAATAAATCATTCCCTCACTCTGTTAATCATTCCCTCACTCTTTTAATCATTCCCTCATTACTATTTTTTTATACACATTTTTTGTAGAAATATACATATAGATCTCTTAAACCTACTTTTCTGATTTCTGCAACAAAAATATGTACGTTTACAACAAAGTAAAATATTTCAGTAGGATCTCAAATTTCGAAATTCGATGAGAATTATCCATGTATGTGTATTAGATGTCCAAAATCTTATTGATATTATATTCAAATGGACAGTTCCCAACCTACACTCAGCTAGAACCAAATCCGGCAGTGGGACATTATGGGTGTTGATGAACAGTTTTCTAAGTGCAAAATTGACTTACCTATAACAACTCTTTGCAACTTCCATATCTTCATCGTAAGTTTTACCAGGGAACAGTGGTTTAGGAGCATCATCGAAGAACTCGTGGAAAGGAAATTCTTTACTAATCGTTTCTACAGATTTATTCTGAAACAATAACAAAAATATAGTTCACTATAATATGTTGAAACAAAAAAAACACGATTTGAAAATTTCTCTATCCGTGCCTCTATAATTTCTTCTTCTCTTCTCTTATCTTCTCTTATCTTTATTATTAAGCGCATTGTTACAAGATCAAACTTGTTACTCTGTCACTTGTTGTATTTGTTACACAACTACGACGAAGTCAAAAGTAAGGGTAATAGTTTTGGCTGTCTATGTATGTTTGTGTATTCCACCACTCTTTCATTAAAACCGTACCGGTTCAGTAGTATAGGCGCTAATATTACTGAACCAGTTTTAATGAAAGAAGTTTTTTTTATATAAATGAGCCTGCCAAAGTCTACGTCAAGTAAAACATCATGAACAGAATCCAAAAGTGGTGGTCATCTACTCACTGCGAATGCAGTCAATATAACAATGCAGCATGGTGAACCACACTATGGCGACCTACTGAGATGCTTCTGTATCATTGGGCCTCTAGTCTCACCCTCACCAACGAAACACGTCCCCACGCTGGTCAAGTGCGGGTTGGAGACTGGCAAGACTACGTTGTGGCTACATAATCTTACCGTTGGATGTTTTTAAGCCGCCCAAAGGCCTCCAACTGAGCTTTACGACTGTTATCATAAGATAACAACCGGGACCGACTGCTTAACGTGACCTCCGAATTACGGAGACGCTAATGTTAACATACCACCAGCGGTCACCCATCCAGGTACTGGCCGCGCCGTCGTTGCTTACCCTCGGTGATTGTTTCTAATCATCGAGTGCAACTAGGCTATGAGCGCCTCGAGTGCGCCTGAATTTACTAGATAAATACAGATCGATAAAAAAAAGATTACGCATCAAACAAATACAAGCCTGAAGTATTACATAATTAGATTTATTGGAAGGTCTACCTATTATCACCAGGATTCTAATGAATATAAATTAAAATGTCCTTGTCCGCAAAAAAATTGTTTGCCACATCTTTTTCCCCTAGTACTAAAATATGATATCACTGAATACTATAATGAAGTCTTTTGTATACTCAAACAATTAATTGTGAAGCGTTATTTAAGATTTTATTGTTAATCTTGAAGATTTATGATCGACTCAAGCTGGTTGTCAAAAAGTTTTGTGAAATTAATTACATTGAACTTTACCTGATCGTTGGTGCATTTTTCCAGGAAGGCTTCCCAGCGTGGCCTGACATGGTATACGTGGAAGTGATGTGCCAACTCACACGTGGCACCCGCGTCATCGCCGGCGTCCAACGTGCTCTGTAGCCGACCCACACGTTCCAATAGCTCCAAACGTTTTGCTAGCACATAGTTTACACGGCCATATCTGTTGTAGAACATAATAGATTTAGTTTCATAGGATCATAAATAAATTAATACTGCTGGAACTTGTAAAACCATCTTTGAATATACCCGGACGGTCTGATAAGTACTCAAGACTTACTGCCGAATGGCGAAACTATCGCAAAAGTAATTCTCGTAGACGGCAACTGTCAAAATTTCAGTCGAATTGGATTCGTAGTTATATTTTGACCGCTTGTGGAAGCGGACGTGACCGCGGATTTTGGAAAAATGTAAAAAGAGCAATATCGGTCGGTGAGTTGATTCATGTTTTTGGATGGCCGAATTGCAAAAAAACGACATTATACGTCGAAGAAAAAAGTGATCTTCCACTATAACAACGCGCTGGCTGATATCTCCGACGTCGCTACGGCCAAATTGGTCGAATTTGGCTATGGCTGCCCCATCCACCATATTCTCCCGATTTAGCCACATGTAACTGCTTATAGTTTCCAAACTTAAAAAAATCACTCCCCGGGCAGAAATTTCAGCCGAATGAGAAGGTCACGGCAGCACGGAGGCCTTCTTTGCCGACTTCGAGAAAATGTATTTTTCATTCGGTTTAAAAAAGTCGGAGCAACGCAGGGTCAAGTGTATGTTAAGAAATAAATCGCCACTTTACCAAAATTTTCGTTTTTCTTTTGTAGGCTAAGTACTTTTCAGACTATTCTCGTATACTGTGCTATGTGGTTCTACTATATACTATTGACATATTTTAGATATTTTAATTTTAGTTTAAAATAATATAGATTTGTTATAACTTTTATTTCTGTAAAAGGCAGTGAATGTAATACCTGCAAAGAAATACTTTACTAGAGTTACCTTTGAAATAGCGTGTTCGTTTCGATTTATTTAGTTAATCAGCTTATAAAGTTGAACTACATACATTTAGCAAAAAATACATAACAAACAAAATACATTTACAATTTTTGTTCTTAAAATTGCTAATATACATGCCTGGAGAAGTCTTTGTCAGTTTGCAGCGCTTCCTCTCCGTGTCCAAGACGCAGGAGATGTCGTTCATCTACATCCAACTCAGCGATCTTCTCAAATAACTGGTTGAGGGCCTGATTACTGTGAGTAACGACTAAGTTCCTTTGCCAAGGAAAATTGTGGTACAAGTTGGATATGATCTGGACCGCTACGTCTGTTTTACCTGGTAAACAAACAACATGTATTATAAACGATATTATACTTTTTTTGGATATCTACACACAACGCCATCTAGTCCCAAACTAAGCAGAGCTTTTATTATGGGATTTAGACAACTGATACAAATACATAAATATTTTTTTTTGTAAGAACATCCATATTACATATAAAATCATACAAACAATAAGTCCGACCCGGGAATCGAACCTGAAACCTAAAGCGCAGCCGTCGCATACGTTACCACTGCGTCACCGAGACAGTCAAACAACAAAATCAAATCAAACAAAAAACTAACAAATTTAAAATTACCATTACTTACCAGTTATTAGAAAACATAGCAGAATAAAGATGTAGAGTTGTGAGTGATTTCTAGTGAAAACGCAGTAATATTTCTAGTTCGAATGTTCTTTCTACACATACGACTTACTTCGTAAAGCTGATTCGCATGGCACAGATGTCGTAGAAAGTAAATAATGAAATAAGTTCTACCGTGTACTTACTTACTCCACCAATGCGGAAATTTAAAACAGCTTTAACATTTAATACTAACTTAAAAGCATTTGTGTTAAACCAACAGATAGAATTCTAATTTAAAATAGCCAAGTATTTAAATCGTGATGGATGCACATTGTAGGCGATGTTGGCTCATTGTTAGTGATACTCTGAAAATTACCTCCAAAAATTATCAAAAAAAAAAAATTATTACAAGACATAGTTAATCGGTTCTGAAACACAAATCTTGAACTTGGTTTGGCTGTTCTGAATGCGCTTATTACCATCAAGGTGTTGCTGAAAATCAGCGCTGTACCGTAAACGATTTAGCACTATGCTGAGCAACATCTGTTTTTGATGCACACTGCCACGCAACTCTGCAGCAAGTGTTTTTGTCACAGTATTTACTATGTAACAACACTTATTACTTATCATTATGTTTATTATTTAACTGTGCTTTAGTTAATGTTTTAATGCTGTATTATGTACCAATGCCTACTACAATTTGTTGTGTTGACAATTTGTTGTGTTGCAATGTCGATATATAATTACTTTTAATTTTTCAATATAATTACTTTTCTTTCTTTCTTTCTTCTTTCTTTACTTAAGAGCTAAGAATTTATTTATAACTTTTCACTTACCAGGGATAGTTATTTATTTTACAATAAGACAATCTCTGAAACAGACTGGTTTATACGGTACATAATATCATCATATTATGTTAATAGCGCAGTTGCACTCGGTGATTAGAAACAATCAGCGAGGGTAAGCAACGATGGCGCGGTCAGTACCTGGATGGGTGACCGCTGGTGGCATGTTACCATGAGCGTCTCCGTGATTCGGAGGTCACGTTAAGCAGTCAGTCCCGGTTCTTATCATACAATAATAGTCGTGAAGCTTAGTTGGAGGCCTTCGGGCGGCTTAAAAACATCCAACGGCAAGATTTACGTAGCCACAACGTATTCTTGCCAGTCCCCAACCCGCACTTGGCC
>PKRV01000745.1:394203-644460 GCA_003709505.1 Hyphantria cunea
TTTTTTTTTTTTTTTGTTAATTAGGCTAGCTTAGCCTATTTTGGAGCGTCATATTGTGTAAATGTCCCCAACTACCGAAGTGCGGTATATATCCCAAAAGAAATACATTAAGAGCTTTAGATTAATCAGAACGATAACGTGAAAACAAATACTTTAACAAAAGGCACCGCTATATACAAATGAGTAATGCAATTTAAATTTATTAAGAGAATAAGAGGTCCATTCATCTTGGTAATAGTAGACGTTTATTCATTCATCTCGGTACGTTATAGCATTTAAAATTAAACAATTATGTACTTATCTTCAATTATATGTACATATCCATAATACACATGTGTGATAGATATGTACTCGTAGTATTAATTTCATTCAATTGATTTATCGCTCCATGTGTTTTGCGAGGCAATCTTTGTAATGTGCTTATAGGTACATCATGAATTGGAAGTAAAGCCATTATCTCACTTATTACTTTCTAATGTATAAAATTCTCGTGACGCGGTGTTTGTTATCAAACTCCTCCGAAATGGCTATACTGATTTTTATAAAATTTTGTGTGCATATCGGGAAAATCTGAGAATCGACCCACATCTATTTTTCATACCCCTAAATGATAAGGGCGACCCACATCTATTCTTTTTTTGGTAGAAAAAATTATGCATGACAAAACAACGTTTCCCGGGTCAGCTAGTAATAAATAATATTTTGGACATCTGTCACACAACGCCATCTAGTCCCAAATCAGCAGAGTTTGTACTGTGGGTGTTAGGTATTATTTTGGAAATAGATACATATGTTTATACATAGAAAACACCTAAACCCCGAAACAAATATTCGCAGATCATACAAACATTTGGTCCGATCTGAGAATCGAACCACTGCCACCGAGACAATCAACACACATATAACACTTCGC
This sequence comes from Hyphantria cunea, assembly GCA_003709505.1. NCBI lineage: Eukaryota > Metazoa > Arthropoda > Insecta > Lepidoptera > Erebidae > Hyphantria > Hyphantria cunea. The sequence goes on from PKRV01000745.1 coordinate 395,117, forward strand.
TTAAAAATCTCTACATTGCAAATTGTATAGGTTTGTGTGGGTCTATGGGTTATCTTCGCAACTCAATACGCCGTCGCGCTGTCCACTGACATCTAACGTTGAGAATTAGCAATTTTGGGCAGATCAGAATAACGCTTTTAATTTCGAATCGGACCCAGAATTAAAAGGGGGTACTTTGTTAAACGTAGGTAGGAGTTAGGCAAATCGACCCTAAAATATGTATTTTCTAGTAATTAAGAGATACGACAACATAAGAAACTTCATCTACTTTCAAAGTTAATTTAAATAGTATTATAAAAATCCCTAATAGCGTTATTTATTATTTAATAAATAATGTACTACAATAACCCGTGTGGTATGTAAGGTCAGAAGGATATATTAATATTCATGATATGTCGATTCGAAAAGAGATTTTTATCTTATACCAGATGGCGCATTAAATGCAGAACACCCACATAAATGAAATACTTAACTTTTTATAAAACCAGATAGATATATCTCCGAATTTATAAATAAAGGTTTACCACACATACATACACACTTATTAGCGTATGTTTAAAGAAACCCCTAAGCTCCTAAAATCGGTTTTGTCGATATCCAATTTGTCACACTACAATAAATTTAAACGTGTTTTCGATTGGTATAGTTCTTTTGTTTTATAGTATTCATTCTTTCTGTATATTTATGATTAGATATCTTATATTTAGATATGGTACATTTATATTTAGATATGATCACTCGGTGGAACAAGCCCATTTGAGGTCTATGTCGAAGAGAAGCAAGTGTGAACATTAAACTTTACTCCAAATATTGCGATGTTAAGAGGCGTCTTTTTCATATTCTAAAATAAAATAACGTATAGTAATAGACGAGTTTCTATTGACATTATTGTTTATTTAGTTTTTTTTATTTTTTTATTTGTTTTTTTAGACTTATAACAAAAGTTGGCGAGATAACGTCATTTGACTGGAATACTCGCGATATCATAGTCGCGTTCCTCACAAACTTTACTCTATCCTTTCAGATAGTACTAGTCGGTGGTCGGTACATACAAAATATCTTAACAAATTCCTACATAACAGATAAATTTTCTTTGTTGTTAGTCTACAACAATTTAACGAACACACAAAGTGTTATTGCGTTCGCGAATTAACCGCACTCTGTGCAGTAAAATGCTTAAACCACTACGCCATCCGTGCAGTTATATACAGTTTTAAACAACAAGAGATGGAAGTCTTACTTGTTGACTTAAAATATTATATTTAGTAATACCTATCCACAAAACGTTGGTCAACATGGCGCTTCTATTGGAATGATAATTTAGTACATTGTGTGGTGTACAAACCTGTTCCCGGTGGGCCCACGACGAGAGTCAGCCCTGGCTGCATACCGGATCGAATTGCTTCAACTTGCGTGGGCGTGAATGGTATTGTGTTCCTGAAATACATGCCTCCGAGTTACCGTAGTATCAGAAATAAAAGCTTGAGTATGATATACTTGACAACTGCTACTAGTCGTACCTAACCTGGGATACAGACCCAACATTGCAAAAATATAATCATCTGTATATTAAAATGTTAATCTGACACAGATTTGCCTATAGCCTATATATTTTACACTCCCTATTATCGGCACTAGGTGTAATTTGTTAAAATACATTCTTGAAATCAAACGCAATTGTATTTTTATTTCACTGTTTAATAAACTTAACCTGACTGATTTCGCCCTATTGCGCGGGTAAAATAAGAGGGATGGAATAATACACAAATATAAACGTGGAAGGTTTAAAACTGATATTATAAAACAGGATTTTTTGGATTTCAAGAAGGAAAAATACTTGAGCGAGAAATCAAATTTCACTAAAAACACACAGTGTTGTGAAGTATTTGACTTACTTTCAAATATAATTTAGTCTGCAATTCATTTTAGTAACGTTGGTAGTAATGTAAACTATGGCGCGCCTAGTTTACGGGCTTCGAGTGCGTGTGATACATCATGCCCGTATACCCCAATCTAGTAAAACCAATATTCATTGTTCAACAAAAGCAATATCTATGAATAAAATTGTTATTAAAAATCACAGGTGCATTCAATATCTTCCTTTACAACAAGATAAGTCTCATCAGATCCGGCTGAACATCAGTCATTTGATATGGCTATGAAGTATAAGTAGGTAGTACATTCTATACATAATATTTGATCAAATTTACATCAAAACTTATCACAGCAATTATCATTGGAACATGATACTTTTAGCCAGAACAACATACGCAGTGGGACAAATAAAAAACACCAAATGATTACAAACGCTTTTAACGCAACGAGGTCAGTAAAGTACCGATAGTTTATAATTATTTTTAATGTTTGTATCGGGAGCGTAATCTTCCAAATGGCACTATCATATAGCAACACGGGCAGGCGGAACGAAGAGTAGCCATAGCTTTTTCCGATACAAAATATTCTGTGATTTTTGCGGGGGGAAAATCTTTATGCATACACATTTCGGATTACATAAAATAACAATCACCTGTCACTACGAACTCACAGATAATAATTAAAACAAAACATTCACAATTTCATACGTATTTAACGTAGTGTAGGACGTCCACAGATCAGGTGGTGTGGTGATTTGCGCAAGACGGCTGGCAGGAGCTGGATGCGAGAAGACGAGGATCGAACTAAATGGCGTGCAATTGGAGAGGTCTATGTCTAGCAGTGGACTGCGATGATGACGGTGATGATTCACAATTTCACACACATATAAACTCATTTTGTGCCATAACAGAGTAATGCATAGGCTCATTTGGGCTTATAGTTTTTATTTGCTTAAACGTGGTGCTCTATGGTCAGTATAAAGAGATGTTAACAATTATTAATTTTAGAAAGGACACCAATTTTATTCACAGTTTACGATACATGACATGAAATTCAAACAGACATTTTAATGGCAGAGGCGTTAGTAATAAATTTAGTTGATTTATTTTAATAGACAAGCTATGCGGCGACGTACAAAGCATATCGATTACTATTTTTGTCTACCAAATTCTTGAACTTTAAGTGTAGTTTGTACCCTGCAAATATTTTTCGGACATCTGACTTACAACGCCATCTAGTCCCAAACTAAGCAGAGCTTGTAATGTGGGTACTAGACAACTGATATAAACATATGAGTATATACATACACACTCTTTTATTTTGTAAATATATACATATTATACATAGAAAACACTCAATCTCCGAAAAAATATTGGCCGATCAAACATTCGGTCATAAAATGCGATAATATTGGGTAAAACCTTAATAGTTGCCTTGAGGCCGACTGACTAGGTTCTGCCGAAAGAGATTGGTATATCGTAAAATTATTTTTTTGATGACACATCAATCCTTTTCTTCTTTCAATTCCATTTTAGGCAGGAATAGATGAATGAATGAATAACTTGAAGGAAGATAATACTAACGGGTTTTTGTTTTAATTCCATATTATATACGCAAAAGGAGGCTGAACTTTATACTAGTTGTACCAGTTACTACCTTATGAAATTGTTTATTTAAACAATAAGGGTATGTGCCCCGCGGTAACAATAGTTTTAATTGACATTTTATTGTTATTGTATCGCTCTTAATCAGCACGGCAACATGTTTTATGTAAAGAAATTTTCCTTAACAACCAGGCTGTCTAATGTAGGGTATCTTATATAAATATTGGATTAGCGTGTGACAAACTTGTTTATGGTAGATAGAACCTAGTTATGTTACGGATTTCCGTATCCGTTACTTTTTGGCAATTCTTAAATGGATTTTTCGCTTACCTAATTTTAAACTTAACATGCTGAAATTTATTATTAAAGTTGTTGTAATTATCTATTTACTGATTTCTGTCCACTGCTCCGCCCGCGTGTATATCATATACTACAAAAAGTAGCCCATATCATTCTTAAAGGTCTAATTTATCTATATATATTCATCGAAATTGGTTCAACGGTTTAGCTTAAAAGATAGACAGTTATTTTCGAATTTATAATATTAGTATGGAAGTATGAATTAATACGCGAAACAAAAACCTTGTACACTTATTTACGAAAATCGTGCGAACGTACGAGTATAAAACTTGGCAGTTAAAGTTTATGTGAAAGAGGAGAGTAGAAAAAAAAATTAAAAAGAAAAATTAAAAGAATACAAATTATGGTTGATCTTGATATGATGTATTGAGGAGATCAAACCCTAAAATTCCGAGTTAGTGGTTTAAAATAATTATATAATAATGCGATAAGGTACAAGTCAACACTCGTAAATACACATCTTGCTGTAAAACAACAAAGGTTATGTTGTCTAATTGACGAGAAGTAAACTCACCTTCCTCTTTCTTTGAATACATGGAGCTGATAGCGTATGCTATCACAGTTATCAGCACAAGTGGGCTTATTACGTCAATCATTCAGGAGAAATGACTGATGGGATCCAATTTTTGGGAATATTCAAGAAAAACGTTTGTATGTACTTAAAATACTATTGAATTACATTATAGATCTATTTGAGCATGAAAAAAGTAATTTGAACCAAGAAAGAAATTAATATGCCTGAAAGTAACATATCTTTGTTGTCTGTTTATATTTTCGCAATATTGGGAGTCCCAGATAGACAAATTCGTTAATCTACAAGCTATATAATAGGACATTTTTCTTACTTTTTAGGCTCATTGTATAGATAAGGTCCTCTCTTAGGCTGTACATGAGGTTCAACGGTGATTATCTTCTTTTCATCATCTTCGTCCATGGCATTATCTCCAAGCTTCTGTTTTCGGACTACATTTTCGAAGGTAACCCTGTCAGTTAAAAAGAATAAAAATGATTAATTTTTGAATGGAATAATGACAGATAATATTCTATAAATCTTAGATACACTGATAAAACTAAAAGGATTAGAGAATGTAAGCAATAATATGGGAAGGGCCAGGGTCGCATACCTGTAATGGATTGGTTATTGAAGGCTAAGAAATATAGAACTTAACTAGAGACAATTACATGAGTAAACCTAGATAATTGGGGATGACTAAATATAAAGCTTGTATTATGTTAACAAGTCTATATAATATTATTATCACTTTGAAACCAATTGTTTATAAATGTTTTAAATTAAATTTCCATAATTCTTAAAAAAATATTATATATAAGAATATTTACGACTCTTGGCAACGTTTCAATAAAATGAAGTCAGTATTCTGGAAGTCGAACATACAGAACACTTTTTTTATCCAACTTTAATAGATAGGAAGATATTAATATTACAAATAGCCGAACTGTATCCGCTTACTCTATCTGCCAAACACGTGGACTTACAAATATACAATGCTTTTGTGTAAATATTAGTAGTAAAAATTAAGCTTAAAATAAAAGTTCAACCTAAAGAGGATGTGACAAATTTGTGAATAAACATAACACATGCTTGAAATCTTCTTTTTTAAGATTCCTAAGTAGCCAATAAATCAATTTACAGAGCTAGGAGGTAACAGGCGATTTTAGTAGGCTTAAAATTAAGAGACATTTACACTAGTAAAAACCAAAGCGGGCAGCTAGTTTCCACGTAATATGTATTACGTATGTAATGACCTTAGTGGTTGGTTTTTATGTATATTCTTAAGAAGCTAACCCACTTCAATCACTAAAATTGCCGATTATTATTTCCAATGAATTTTAGTGTTTACTTAAAAGGAAAATGGTACTATGATGACGCACAACTCATTGCAGCAATTATCTCAAGTGAAAGTTGGAAATAGTACAGCTGTTTGGCGCCTGCAGATAATAACATTGTGATTAATCAATCAGTTGTCTTACAATTCAGTAATTGTCGGTCGTGTACAGTCACACTCATGTTATCAAACAATTAATAAAATACGTTACTAGGCAAGTTTTCTTGGAAAACTGTGGTCACATTTTACTTACACTTGAACTATAATATTATGTATCTATATTGCCATACTACATCTACTAATATTATAAAGAGGGAAATCTTTGGGTATACTGAACCGATTATGAAAAAATTTTTACGAAAGGAAGCTACATTTTTGTTGATGTATTAGGGTATATTATGATAATCGTGTTATGGAGCCGCAGGCAGGAGCTAGTATATATTAAAGATTAGCAAGCTAAGCAGAAAAGTTAGTAATTATTTAAATATGTAATCATTGATTGCATTATGGCTCGACCTTACACAGACAATTTGACGATCTGTGTGTCTCAGATTTGCTTTAGTAGATACAGAATTGGTATCACTGACGCACATCATTGGCATTAAAAGTTTTGGAGATAGAATTTATATCTGTATACTCAAAACAGTACTACTCGTTTGCGGGATTTAGGCCAAGATATAGCACGAGTAGGGAAAACTTCATAAGTTTATAAGCATAAAATTTATGAACGATATTCTTCACTACAGCTATCTAAAATCTGTTCAAACGATTACGGCAGATATCTATTATCAGTAACTGCAAACCATGATGGAAGAACTACATGCTAAACAACCGAGGCTGATCAATCGTTCTGGGCCACTGCTGCCTTAAGACAACGTTAGACCACACACTGTACAACTAAACTATAGCAATGCAATAGGCATGCGACATCCACGTACTCCCCGGACCTTACTCCAATAGATTACCGATAATTTCTTTCGATATTTAAATAACTTCTCAAAGGAAAAACAATATCTCCGATGTAGCAGTCCAAACCACCTTCAGAGAGTTTATTGACTCTCGCCCCCATGGTTTTTTTAATAAAGGGATCAATAAACTACCTATGAGATAGCAAAAGTATATAGATAACAATGGTACATACTTTGATTAATTAAATATATTTTAGAGAAAAAAAACTTTATATTTCTCCCATACAAAACACCAATTTCATATGTAAGCACCTAATACATATATTGTGTATAGTCGTGAGTGGAGATTATTATTATTTATTTATTTATTATTATTATTAGTATATGATCTGAGAGATGTATTTTATTAGCATAAGAAAAGTACATAATTAAATTGAAACTGTATTTAAATGATAAAAGATACATACATTGCATTAGAACTAGAATTGGTTCATTTCTGGCTTGGTTCATCCAGAATTTTTTTAGGATAAATAATATTCTGGCAAGAGCTGAATGCGAGAAGCCGAAAATCGAAACAAGTGGCGTGAAAGTGGAGAGGCCTATGTCCAGCAGTGGGCTGCGATAGGCTAATGATAATGATGAATAATATTCTCATTGGATCCATTATGGATCTTATCAATGGATCTAATGAGAACGCACCCTAAAATTGATTTATTATCCTATCATTTATATTTGTGTTTATTATCTAATTTGATATTGTGTTATAACAATTGTGTTACTATATTCACCTAACAAAGTGCATGTGTGTGTTATTGAAGCGGTTTTATCTAAATGTATATTCTTTTCCCAAATGTTAGTTTATTGAATACACAAAAGTTGCAAAAAAAATAAAAATCCATTACTTATTTTTTATACATATTCCTTGTGCCTACATGTTATATAATATTATATAAAACATTTTCCCCATACACTTAATTCAATTTTGGTTTTAAAATTGTAGAGATTTTATTAAAAGGAGGATAAAATTTATAATCAGTTGAGGTTTAAAAGATCTTATGTCGTAAAGTCACAAGAATTTCATTAATTTCGCCTTACAAAAAAATGAATATTGACCAGTTGATTTTTTGAGTTGAGATTCATCTCGCGTCGGAAACGAATATTTCGTAGCATCAGGCAGGCAACTGGTCATAAGAAATACTTGTTAGTATTACCTAGTAAAATTTGAAAAAATATTGCCTTTTCCAAACAAACAACAACCACAGGTAGTTTAGAACCGTGTAAAGTTTAAAGGCCTCACATCCAACCCCAGTTTTTACCAGATGCATAATTTTTGAGTCCGAAGTTTTCCTTAAAGCTACTAGGACTGAGTTCTACATATGTATATCATTCTAACTTGAGTATTTATTTCATAAATGTACATTACACATAAAAACAGCATAGCTAATGCAAATAGTACATTTTAACGTATTAATATATTTGCAGTGAGCGGGAATGGCATTCGCGACCGTTTACATTTGTTTGTAGACATAGAGAGAACGTTTAGCGTTGCTTCACATAAGTAAAGACTACGCAATAAAACAAGATGATGTTAAACAGGTTGCTCTGGTTTTGTAAAAACATTGATGACAAGGTTCATATTGGAATAACAAATGATAAGATTGTTTACATTTCGTGTTAACGTCCCCCAACGTCATTCGCATTACATTTTGATATTTTAGTCAGGCGTGTTCGTGTGTAAACGCACGGAGCTGTAAACACACTGTAGGTTGCTATTCTGATGACCTGATCTTTAAAGATAATACTATTTTTAGTCTTTCATTTTGTTTTTCCGGGCTATAATCACANTTTCCATACTTAGCCTCTTGATTGTGTGGGTTTGTCATCTTCTTACCTAAAACCATCCTATATCATCCATGTTACATGTGCCAATTTCTTATGATTTCTAATTATTATTCATTATGATTAAATAACGTAGGTATCTTTCAAAAATATATTATTTTTAACGTATTATTTTTGTTCTAGACTCGTGAAACCATTGCCAAACTATACGATTTTCTGAAAAAGGACGCGAGATTGCAACTAGTAAGTAATCCAGATTGCAACTAGTAAGCAATCCAATTTTAATATCGAAATTGAGTGAACGTTTAAACAGTGTGCGAAAGAGAACAGCAATGGCAGTGGGGGTATCAGAGAGAACAAGAACTAATATATTGGCTAAAGAAAAAGAAAGTAACTCGAAATTTAAATCTCCGTATAGAAACCGCAAAAAAAGACTTTAACGTAGATGTTATACGATCAACTATTCAAAACTATCATTTAGAACATCACCAGTTACTTCCCTTACTAAAGTTAAAAATAATATTTCAAGAAAAACTTAACTATGATGGAAGTATTTCGACTCTGCGTACAGTAGTCGTGTGTCAAGCGAAAGTTGGGATAGAAATGGCGAAAAAACTGTGGATAACAGACGTGTAATAATGAAGCGGTATGACATTCAAAAGCTACGATTTTATTACTTTAAAAGTTTACTCAAATACCGTCAAGAAAATCGGTGCATCGTATATATAGATGAGAGCTATATCTTTTTTTTATGGTATAGGAGGCATACGAGCCTGCCTCGCCTGATGGTAAGCGATTACCGCCGCCCATGGACACCCGCAACACCAGAGGCGTCACAAGTGCGTTGCGTCACAAGTCTTAACTAATTATGTGCAAAATAAAGGATGGGGTAATAAAGATGGACCACCGTTAAAGAAAACCCTGTCGAAAGGGCAAAGACTTATCATTGTGCATGGTGATTCAGCACAAGGTTTCGTACGTAACTCACTATTGACATACGACGTAATTCAAAGCAAATAGTGTTTCCGGTGATTACCACTCTAACATGAACGCGGAAAGCTATGAAAATTGGCTAAAAGAACATCTGCTACCAAATCTTCCACCTGACTCTCTGGTAGTGTCATACCACAATGTTCAAAATGACTGAACTCCAAATTCTAATGCGAAAAAAGTTGTAATGTAGGAATGGTTGACAGAAAAAAACACAGCTTATAATGCACATATGAACCATATCATCCTGAACCTCATAGAACATGTGTGGGGAATTTAAAAAAATATATTGCTTCGCATAACATCGAATAAAATGTGACGGGAATAATGAAATTAATTAGTTAAAAAAATCTAAACTAATTTATAATAGTTACTGTATGTCACGTAGTTGTATTTTTTATTTTTCAAATAACTGTATTTGTATTTTGTACTTCACTGTACCTCTTGTATATACAAGTCTTACTAGACCATGGCGCCGTACACACAGGTCAGTTAAACTATATATAAACGGATAACTAAAATAAAATTGTATATTTTAATGGCATCTGTTTAAATATAGACCATAGATGAATAGGTAATTTAATTAGTATTTATTTTAATTGAATTGTAATTTTAAACGTCTAGAAACGTCTATATTTATCTGGGTATTTTCTAGTGTGTGCTTTTTTACACGAATACAGGTGATCGTAACTAGGCCAGAGTAGAGTGAATGGCCTTACAGAAGGTCAGTATGCAATGTAAACGTTGTTATCAGGTTACAAATGCAATTTCAGCAAAACCAACCAGATCTATTTTATCTAAAATATAATTCTATGTTATTTTTGGCACTACAACATTACTTACTAAACAGCGTTTACACCGTAACGTTAAGTCGTAAATCAAGCTCATTATTTTATTTTTTTCATATGGTAACTATAGTTGATAACTTTGCTACGTATTAAGTTATTTACTGCGTTACAGCATTTACGTGTTGCGTCGTTCTAAATTCATTCGTGATCGTTTCGTTTTATTTTCTGTAATAAAATATTCACTAGGTATGACTATTTAAAATTGTAAATCACCATGATTCATATTTAATTTTAATTAATGTTTGGAAATCGGGTTAGGATAGGTCAACACGCAATATCTCTACCAAAACACATTATTTAATGTCCCACCACTAGTATTTCATATAAACAACGTCTCTATATACCTACATCAACATCGGTGCCAAAAGCAGCAATATTTTATGTGATTTGTCAAGAACTCAGTTTTTTTTTTTTAGTACCTTACCTTGATATCTATTAAACATGTACCCATAATTATATAGAATACAAACCCACAGCTGACTAAACATACCGACTAATTGTGATCATCATTAAATTGCCGAATAAAAAACGAGTTTAAATTACACTTTTTACACTAGACTTCCACTAGATACGTAAATATTAATTTCAATGATAATTATTGGAAATTCCTTGCTTCGTCATGCCCGTCCCACTAATATTATGAACGCGAAAGTTTGTATTGATGTTTGTTACTCTTTCACGTAAAAACTACTCAACGGATTTGGATGAAACTTTACAGTAATATAGCTTATTAATTAATTTATTTTTGAAGAAGGCTTGCAGACTAATGAACATAAGTATGGTTAATTTAAATAGATGATCAAGTTGTTAACAACAAGCCTCCATATATAGGTAACAATATATTACACTGGTCTATTGCCATGTCATGGACTTACATGATATGTATTCACAGATACAGACACATCACCATAGGAAAACATGCATACGCGGATATAAAAGAATACAAAAAAGAAACAAAATTATAAAATCAAATAAAGTGATAATGAACCTACAAAATACATTAGAATAACACATAGGCTACTATTTGCCGCGATAACCAACATATACACGGGCATAAACTAGTATCCAATAATTCATTAAGGAATATTGTAGCTTCTAATACAGTTCTTTGAACCTGTGACCAAACATTTAAAAATTTCGTTCTACTTACTTGAAAGGTCTGATAAGTTTCCTGGGATCATCGGTTTTAACTTTGATCTCGTAACCAGGAAAACTGCCTCTTAGATGTTCCATATCTAGGAACGTGTCGTTGAAGTCCAATGTGGGTATTTCGTTTGGCATCCTAGAAACGTAAATTGTTAGTGAACTCAACTCAAAATGTACTCAAAATGTAGACGTGTAATTGGAACCACACAAATATATTTTTTTATTATTATTTTGGCTATTAATAGTACGGGTCACTATTCGTGGATTCTACTAATGTTTTCTATCAGGCAGAGTAAATTAACTGTGGCAGGCTCATACATATAAAAAAATTAAAAAAGACATCAATAATACGAGTGCTAGTTGTAGAATAGCTGTTCCTTCGCACAAATGGATTGGTTCTACTGGAATGATACCATGGTCTCAGAAAACCAGCTTTTAGTAATCTTGTGTTTGCTTTTTAGCAAGTGAGATAATCGGAGCGTAAAGTTACTCTTCCCCCCTGCCACTTATAATAGGGGACGGTCTAAAAGATTGGCAACGCCTTATGACTCTTGAGTCAGGTCAGTTCCTTCATCCCTTATATAATGAAAAACTACATCCAAATCGGTCCGTTTAGAAGCTTCGATGCTACTGACAGATATATATGTCAAACTTATAACATTATTTAAAAAAGATAACTGATAAAAATGTGTAATCTGCGTAAGCCGTCACTTCAATAAATTATCCACGTACCTGGTGTAGTGTGCCTGTCCAGGATCTCCATAGCCTAGTACAATGTCATGAAGCCATTCAGGAACAACGCACTCTGTATTCATTAGCTCCCGAATCGTTTCCAAAACAGCCTTGAAATTGTTCTCTTTTGGTTTACGCCTCATCACAATGTTGAAAGTCTCATAAACATCCTGTTACAAATAAAGAAGGAACACGTGTTATACACTTTTAAGGTAGTTAGGGGTCATTTTTCATACAAACTTTTTACTCTTAACGTTCGCACATTGTTATGAAATAATTTGAAACAACACAACAAATTCAACCGTACGTGATTTGAAATCGCCAAAGCGTCTGCAAGTTTTCAAAACATGTTCTATTTTGAGAACTAATTTTAGTTAAATTATAAACAATGGCTGCTGTAATGTGTTACCAAATATAATATTAAAAGAAACTCACTTCGGTGCCTTTACTGGCATGATCCAGGTCAAGCCTGTACTGATTAGGATCGAGTAGTAAGCGGAAGGTCCTCGCATCACCTTCCAATTCTGGCCTCGGTTCTGGTCCCTCTTCAATAACTCTCCCAGAAGCGTCCAACATGCCCTCCACTTCACAACCCCTTACATAAACTATACCTGCTTGCTCAACCATACTTTTTCTATAATCATACTTTGTTCCTAAAAAGGGAAATGGAATGTCACGAAGACACAAAAAATACATACAAAAAGATTTTGACCAAGAACGGATAAATTCTGACTTAATGTGATTTAAATGTACAAGAGAAACATGGTCTATTTTAAGCTATCGAAAGTTACTACATTATATCAATGATTGAAAAATTCTTGAAAATCATCTTTAGAATTTAAATTACAATTAAGGTGTGTTACATGACCTAGAAAAATGTAATCTAGAATACTACATCCCTGCATGTTTTCTAATACGTAACACATTAGAGAGTATGCACGCTACCTAGAAAAACGTAACGCCGTAGCCATGCGATCACGAAAAGCTAAATCTCTACGTTACGTTTTCGAGGTTTTATATTATTCATCAATTTCGAGTCACTTCATGTGAAATGTGTGAAAGTGTGAAGTGAAAATACAGCAAACTGGTTACATTTTTCTAGGCCATTTAACGCACCCCTACAAAAAAAAACGAATTATTCAAAGAAGTATACTCACCGATTCCCTGAGTGGGTCTGACAGTCACTAAGAAACAAACATCATGTTTCCTTAAGCTTTCCCATTCATGTTTGATTTCATTTCTTACGCTAAGAGTAACGGTCACGTCAGCTCTGACACAAGAAGGTGCTTTTTCACCTATATTCGGTTTAGCGACCTCAACAACAGCAAAACTGGTTATGGGGTGAGCCATTCGAGCCCAACCACCAAAATAAACACTGCCATCTTCAGATCGCCTAGAAAATTAATTTCTATATCGTATCATAACAGAGTTAGGGAATTAAAATATAATATATTAAGTCAACAATTATACGAACTTATATACTAGGTGGTCTAAAAAAGCTCAGCATAAGAAACTAGTGAGTATTGTTATGCATCTTTGCATTTGCATTATGCGTCGTTGAAAGAAGTGTAAGTTCAAGGAGACTGTGCAGAAAAATTACATTAAGAAAAAATGTCTTGTATAATTTTAAGGTCGGCAACTGTTTAGACCATTCACATAGAAAATGGCTTAATAATAATAACTTTTCTAAGGGTCTTATAATCTGTAGCTTTCGTTTTTCTTTCTATATATATTTATTTCATTATGAAAAGATTAATGAAATTATTGTACGCAGACGTGAAACGAACTGTCACGACAGGAGAGCCACGCTTCGGCATGCATGGGCCGGCTCGACCGGAGTGATACCACGGCCTCACAGAAAACCGGTGTGAAACAGCGCTTACGCTGTGTTTCATCGAGTGAGTGAGGATACCGGAGGCCCATACCCCAATCCAACGCCCCCTCACCATCCCCCTTCCCCCTAGGCCGCCATAGTGTGGGTCACCATGCTTCATTGTTCTTTTTCGCATTGAGGATGGTGACCACCACTCTTGGATTCTGCTCATGCTTTCCATCAGGCAGGGCAGAGTCATTTTGGCAGCTTTAATATATATATAAAAAAAAAAACAAGGAAACTGAGCTACTTTGTTATTTTCGCTGGGTATCTTTGGGCTTGTGTGAATCTCAGAGGCCAGTCAGGTAATATAAGATACGTACCAAGGTGCTAATCTGTATACAGCATCTTCAATATCTTGACGGATTTCATCTGAAATTAATACTCAACGTTAGTCAAACAAACACTAATACAATCCTATTTATTTTAATCATTCAATCTTATTGCTGTATATGATCGAATCGTTATTTGTGTGAATAATACTATTTAATGTATGCACGGTAATAAAACCGGAGCAGATATGGACATTTAAATATGAACTCACAAATAATGTATTGCTTATGAATCCATACTAATCCATAATAACAACATCAATTCAAAAATAACTAAATCTATTATATATATTAACTGCCTCGGTGGCGTAGTGGTAGCGTATGCGACTGCTGTGCTTGAGGTTTCGGGTTCGATTCCGGTTTGTTTCGGAGTTTGAGTGTTTTCTATGTATAATATGTATGTGTGGAGGAACGGGTCACACGTCCCTCTAACACAAAGGGAGGATCCTCCGACCAGGCGAGGTGATCATGCCTGGCGAGCCACTGCCCAACGGTTGAAGTTGGGAAGTTGTATGTATGTTAATCGTCGCGAGAACTTCTATTGCGCGATGCAGGATTGGTAGCTTCTTCGTACACTACGTTATTCCGTAGTTCAGTGCATCAGTGTAAAAAAAAATATATGTGTATTTAAATTAGTCGTCTATTATTACCCATAACACAAGCTCTACTTAGATTGGGACTGTGATGGCGGTGTGTGTTAACATCCGAAATATTTATTTATTTATATAAATTAATGTATCTACTTAGGATTAGAGAAAAAATTATAAAAACATATAATGCAAATAAAGTGTTATTATTATCTGTCTATCGGTTTGTCTGTTGCTTCCATGGCTAATACGCTGCACCAATTTCGTTTGGAGATACTTTGATTCTTGAAGAAGGACATAGGCTCTTTATGACAATAACCGGCATACACGACTTATTCAATAACTAATAACATTGAACAATGTTGTAAACTTCAAACAATTTATATGACGAACTACGAAAAACATGATAATGACATTGCTCACTACTATTTTTTGCAATAACAATATTGATTTTTTTAGATTACAGACCTATTACCTACAATCTAAACTGCATTTCATGTGAAATAAGCAAGATACCTGTACAGATAAAAACTTTATCTAAATACATGTGCGATTGAAACTCACCTCAAAGAGATATTTGTATAGTTTATAAACATACATACGTCTACTTTAATATTAAGTCAATTCTAATTTTATACATCGATGAAGCCGGATTGGTTCTGTTATCGTCGATAAATATGTTCGATTGCTCAGATTTTGTCTGTGTTCAATTTAAATAAAAAAACACACATTTTAAAGGTACGGCTACTATTAATACTTACATGTACTTTCCAACCGGAAAAGATTGAAATTCCTTAATAAATAATCGTGCAAGGTAAGGAACTGAAGGTTCAGTTTGGGTAAGGCCAGACAATTTTCTCCGCTATAGATCTCTGTGGGGACAACGTTTTCGTCCCATATTACTTCTTCGGTGGGATATAGGGGCATTGAGTTTAATTCTTCTAGTTGTGAAATACGACGCTCGTGGCGGGAAATCTATAAATCAATAAGTAATATAACATCGTAATACACTTGGTAGGTCAATAGAATCAGTACAAGTGAATATTGGAATTAAGTACACACAGAGGCATTAATACAGGGACTCGATCCCATGGCTAACAGCCAACTTGTTTACATTCAATGGCATTTACCGTATAAATTAATGAAATATGCATTTTCAAATCGAGATACAATACGATTTATGGTCAGATCACTTTAACTTATGCTGTCCCACAACTGCCTCTATTTTCATCATTCAGATCTTGATATTTTATGGGAATTTTATTTTTATAATACTCAATGTCTTACCAATAATTCTTTTAGGAACTCCTTATCTAGTCTATGCCATGGTGCCTCACTTTCTTTTCCCTCAGGAGGAACGAGATGAAGATATGTAGCAATCGCACGTAGAGCTTTTTCACTAAAATATAAACAAAGCATTAGAACTATTCGGCATTATAGTTCCTTCGTTTTATTCGGCAAAAGTATAGTGATCAAAAGTGATTTGATTAAAACAGCTTTAAGTAAAATACCTTAGATTTCCGAAATGTCTTTGTAAGGAATCCCTTGTATCTACGCTGGCGACATTTGCTAAAGCAAACAAACGTAGGTCCGGAAATTTCGAAAATGCTGCTTTCTAAAAAAACAAATAAATAAAGTTTGATCAATAATAATCATATATACAATATACTGTAACACTTGTGTTGCAATGTTAATTAAATATTAAATAACACAGAAAATAAAATATATATACACGTTAAAATTGCGTTTCTATTTCTAGACTGTCTCAGTGAGACATGTAAACCATGATTGAAAACGTACGTAGCATTATAATTAAGCACAATATTATGTTAACTATCCATAATGTTACCTGCAACGAAGTGATTCTAGAATAGTGAAGTAAAGTCATATCCCGGTCAGTCATAGGGTCGCCGGTTTCGTCGCTAATCTCAAATCTTGCGTAAAACTTGAGCATATTTAACAGCTGCAAAAAAAAAAGAATGTTAGTATCATAATTTGAAAACTATAACATATACGTTTACTACAGTAATGACTGCGTTCCACGCTTACATGTGAGTTTATGTTCTCAGCTAGAATTTTAATAAATCTGTCTTTAAACCTTTTTAAAGAATATAGCTATCACATGATATCTAAATAGTTTATGTAAGTTCATTACGAGTATTTTTAAAGACGTTTTCAAACCATTTAACCACATACGTAGGTACTTATTTATGGTATAGACATTATTGAATTATTACTTTTTTAACTATTTTAATTAAATACACTCATAATCTCTAGTATCAATGCTTTATACAAGGTCTACGTTCTATCTTATTATATTATCTTTGGGATCTCAGACACGCTTAGCCTTTCCAAAAGTCATTTGTGGTCGCGTAAACGCGTACGATCGCGTTGTGATAAACATTTAAATATTTGTAATTTGTCCTTTCATTGATAAAAAACCAGTACCCAACCCGCACTTGGCCAGCGTGGGGACGTATGGCCTTAACACTCTTCTGAGAGGAGACCCGAGCCCAGCAGTGGGACATTATGGGTTGTTGTTTGTTTTGTTTATTGATAAAAAACTAACGGGTACGGCGAGGCAACGCGACTTCGCTCAGTAGATACAAAATCATCGCAGAAGCCAAACGTACATGCGGGTCTTATCCCATCAGATTCAAACATTACGGACGTGATACGATACAAATCGACAGACTTATTAATTGAGTGTATTACAAAAATCTAGTGCAGTGTGAATGGGAAATGGTCATTGGCAATTCAGCTTAATATTCTTTTCGAAAACAGAACTTGTCATTAATAAAAAAAATCATTTAAATGAGAATATTTATTGTTGAAAAATGAATTTTAAAGATTTGAATATTTTTTACTGTATACTCAGTTTTGCTGGGTATACTGTCGCCAACTATATTTGTTGTCCGGACGGTCAAGTGGTCATAGCCAGAAGAAACGTATGTTGGAACCCCAGCACAAATGTGACCAGTCAAATAAGTTTAAAGTGCGAACAATCTTATCGAATCAACAGAAAATATTATACAATTGAAGACAATAAATTGTTTATATCTTTTGGAAATAAAATAGAAACAGTAATTGACGAGTAAGTATATTATTAGCATATACATTTTAACTATAAATATTTATGTGCTTGAAAAAGCATCACGACGCAAAATTGTGTGTGAAAACACACAATTTTGCGACCTGACGACCTAGTTTTTCTTGGATCAAAAGTTTGAACTCTCCAACTCGTTGAAATAAAATAAGGTGCACTGCAATTCGGAAACAGGATATATTCCTAAACCTTAAAAATCTACTAATCACAGCGATAGTTACATACTGCCCATGTAAACACCCCTTAATTGTCCTAGCCGCATCAATCGAAATTTCTTTACACAGACTTTTCATACGTGCGTAACGACAAGTTATAACAAAACAGTATATTTCGCGCAATCTTATTGCTTTAAAATTTTTCTTCTATTACCAGTAGGGTGATGTTATACCGCGGAAACAAATTTGTTTTTTTTTTGTGGAATCGCGGGCTAACGAGCAGTCGTATCGCCTGATGGTAAGCGATTACAGCCGCCCATGGACATCTGCAACATCCGAGGCGTCACAAGGCCTTTGGGGGATGGGGAAGAAGATGGGAGAGGGGTTGGGGTATGGGCCTCAGGTATCCTCACTCACACGGTGAAACACAGCGCAAGCACTGTTTTACACCGGTTTTCTATGAGGACGTGGTCTCACTCCGGTCGAGCCGGCCCATTCATGCCGAAGCGTGGCTCTCCCACGTTTACCATAAAAAAGGTAATAGTGAGTTAACCTTAAGATGTGCTTAACTTGACTTGACTTTTTTTATAACTTTTAAAGCGGAACAATTCTTACATACATTAGTTTTACGAACCTAGAACTATTTTACGCAGCGCTTTCAAAAGAAATTATTATCATCCGTTTTTTGAACATTATTTATTGATACTCCGCTTTCATTGGTATTAGCGTTATGATATAAGACTATAAGCTTTCTCGATAATAGGGATATCTAACGCTGAAAGAATTTGTCAAATCGGCCCAGTAGCTTTTGAGATAAGTGTGTTCAGCCATACAAACAAACTCTTTAACTTTACATTATTAGTATAGAATTATTTTTGAATACAATTACATGATCGATGGTAACAAATACGTCATTGGGCATTGACTTTTTTTAAAATTTATTGAAACAATATAAAAGTACACACTAACTTACATGTAAGATGCCACATAAACTCATTCTAGTTTTTCCGTTTTTTTAATATTCTTTGGTATTAGTAACTTTTGTTAAATTACCTTTAATGTTTTATGCATATAAATTAGTTAGTCTTAAATATTCTCTCTAATTTTTTTATTGTCTTTACAATATAATTAAAAAGGTTTCTTTTATTTAATGATTATTTAAACCCAGTAAATATTAAAGAAGAAGTTAAAATTAAACGAGGGTAATTCAAACTTATGAAACGTGTCACTATTGGTCGAAACGAAATGCGACGTCGATGGTCACTACATCGAAATTCAAACTGTGTTAGTAGGGTTTGTGAGAAAAATTAACTTCTTCCATGATCTTTATATTAACTAGAACTGTAAATAAATAAAGTCTGAAACATGAATAGTAAACAAACACGAAATGACAATGACATCATTGGTCATGTCAAAAGCGCGCGCAGTTTATTCAGTGTTCTAAAATTAATTTTGAAAATGAGTTAGACCATTCTCAAGCCTATTTATATTATATTTGCGATATAGACATGTAAATTATCAGACTAAGAAATAAAAAAAACAAGCATATTCCCTATTGTACCTATAGGTATACATAGCCAGTAATTCAAACCACTTTCAAGTTAAACGGAATTAATAAACGAGTTTATCCAAAGAAGAACGCGGTCGTGAAACTCTTTATATCTTCTTTTTGTTTTTCTTTGAATTTTATAAACGTTTATGATAGCTACAGTTTTGCTATAAATCAACATAAAATAATATAAAATCCAAACCAGATTGACTTTGTGGATATAAATTTTATACACGTCAAATTAACATTAACGTGAATGACTTTACAATAGAATGACTTTTCGATTAATCGCGTCGCACTTAAAATCAAGTGCGTCGTGATCAAGCACTTTAAATGTCATCCCTCTCAGTCAAGTTGCATTGTACAAACGTAAACATTAAAAGAAAACTAACAAGTGCATAGCTTGACTATGGGAGCCAATATCATTTGACATAAAACCTATTTTAGGACCAACGACTCATACCTAACGCTTCGTTACGTTTATCAATGCAAAGCATCCACTCGGAACAAATCGTAGTGTTTTTTCTTCCCAAGAGAGCCGTCTCTAGACATTGATCTGTTAATGATGACGTGATATGTTCTTACATCATGTCAGAAATTAGCACTCACAGTTCCAAAACTCTTAAGCCCGTGTATTACCCGCAGTGGTTGTTGTACCTTTACGCAACCGCGAGTGACACCAAGGGGTGAAGCTAGACTAAAAATAGTAGTTTAAATCACTCCTTATATCATCAGTTATCTACCCATGAAAGACTCGCCAAAATCGGTAAAGCTTTTCCAGAGATTAGCCGGAACTAACAGAATAAAAAAATGTAAAATTAATTAATGTACGAGTAATTACCATAATACCGTGCATATTTTCAAACGCATTTATTAAGTGAAAAGCTGTTAATTTAAAATTACAAACACTTCAATTTTTATTTAATTGTATAGATGAAAAGAAACAGTAGTTACCACTTATAACTTACTACCAATGTTCCCGAGTAGTAGGTACATCAAAATATATTTTCGTATTATCACGATCCAAGCTTCAAAGCTAATGAGTACCACTTACAGGTCGATGCACTATATAGAGGCGCTGTTAAATTAGTGGCCAACACTATGGTAGTACTCAAGATAACAAGTTTACGATTAGGGAACTATTTATAGCTGTGTAAGTGTTGAATAAAATAGGAAAAACGATAGCGGATGCTACATAATAGCGTACATAATACCTTGAAAAGTATCCTTTGCGTTTATGTAAACGTCATAGTTAGGTCAATTAATTTTATTTTGTTATGCGGACCTTTCCTATTTAAATTAGAAAGCGAAATCGAACAGGTAGTAGGGCCACGCTGATTTCAGCACGAACAGGTCAGCTCGACAGGGTCGTTCTAGCCTCTCACAGAAGACCAATCTAAAATGACAGTATTCGTGCTGTTGTGTACCCTGTGTGAGTGCGAGCCTACTAATGCAAAAGAATCCCATAGTGTAAGTCACCATGCTGCATTATCTCCATCCGACACTACTCTTGGATTCTGTTCACGCTTTTCATCGGGCAGAGTGATCACTTTGACACGACCATACATAAAAGCATACCTGACTATACGAAATAAAAGCGTAATCACACAATCTTCTGTTTTCAATTATACTTTTAAAAATATGATGTCATTTTCAAAAAATACGAATTTCTATACAATTGCTTGTATTAATATTTATGTAGAGCTGACAGGTATGTTCTACTTTGTGTATACTATCGACAAACATGACCCACTTTGCTCATAAATCGTTTGAAACCCTCAAAACAACAAAGATTTCCCTCCTTTAAGTTGATTACTTTTAATATCTAATTATCTCTATGTAATTAAAAGACAGATAACCAGGTAGGCGAATGTCGATCTAATGGTACGTGAATGTCTGTAAGAAGGTAAGCATAAGGTGGGTCACGTCACGATAGTATTTAAAGAAATAGTGTCGAATTTCGTTAAAAATTACAGACCAAATATATTGTTTCATTTGCAGATATTGTATCAGCAATGTAATAAAAACACAAAACGTAAGCTATCTAAAAAATGTAACGGAGGCTGCATTTGTATGTAACGATGGAGAAGAAGAAGATATTATTGAAAACAGGATACTGGGATACTGTATGATGGTATCTGTATTATTTTTAGTTCCAACGGCTCTTATATACACTGCATTACCCGAGCTCAGGTGAGATTTTGTGATGACAATGTTATGTATCTATGTTAAAAGGAATAAAAACAAACGAAGAGATTTCATTATTGAATATAAAATACTTACATATAATACTTACATTTGAAAAACGCTACAGAAAATATTTTTAAACCAACAAACACTTTCTGTTGAATATTTTTCGGTCAGTAACCTAATTCATGTATGGAGCATATAGATGTGTCTTGAAATATAATAAGTATATAGGTATATTAAGAAATGTATATTTTATACAAGTGGAACTAAAAAAGTATTTGTCGGCAAAATGTCGGCGTTTAACCCACCTCTGCGTCCCTTTGGCGATAAAAACATTAATGTATTTGAAATGTAATAAAATTACAAAACACGGGTCACTGCAATATTTTTTTTACTATATGGCTTCCCCTATTTTACCACAGCTAGAGGGCTAGGACCTACTTACAATGTCAGTCTGAGTGACACTTATACGACCCTAACCTTCTCAGCCTCAACTCAAATTTATTTTATTAAGTATTTTAGTCATTTTGCTTAAAGACTGACTTTACATTGTCATACGCATAGCTTAAGGTTTTGTTATGTTTTAAATTTAAATTTAAAAGTGCTACTATTTTCATTAAAATATTTTTCCAGGGATGTGCAAGGCAAGA
Organism: Hyphantria cunea; assembly: GCA_003709505.1. Classification (NCBI taxonomy): domain Eukaryota; kingdom Metazoa; phylum Arthropoda; class Insecta; order Lepidoptera; family Erebidae; genus Hyphantria; species Hyphantria cunea. The sequence continues at coordinate 417,708 of PKRV01000745.1, forward strand.
GCATTATAAATTTCTGCATAAGTTTAGCTATTGGTCAAGGAATACTTGTCATTTTGAAATTAGTAGAATACTCTGACATGGATCTGTGTGCAATTCGAGGTAACTTTAATCTTAAAATTCTTAAAATATTTATGTCGGCACCTCCAATCACTATTATTCATTATTACATGCCTCCTTTTTAGCACGAGGTTGGATTCCACAGACGATCCAACCATGCGTCAATACCTGCTTTTGGTCGTGCCCCAACGGCTTTCCTTAATAGGCGAGTCGTTCAATACAATAGGCAATCGTTTCATGGATGCAAAAAAAATTTTAACCTCTTGGAATGTCTGATGTTTTTGTAGTAGAAATTTCACGAGTCATTACTTTGTTTAGTTTTTACGGCCTTGAGTTTCTTAAGAAACAATAATATCTACAGTATAACCTTAATATAACCACCCTAAATATAACGATTTCCTTGATTTAACGATTTTTTTTAAATACCCTAGAACTGCCCATAAGAGCTAATGCAAGTCTCAACAGTCTCAAAATGTGTTTCCATTTATTTAATGCACATCGTTCGTTATAACAGGGAAAGCAGATTGGTACCTACTTAAAGTTAAGAATAATATTTTGTAAACCTTGTTAAAACGGATCATATACCAACGTAAACTCTGTATACGAGCCTCATAGTAACCAATTACTTGATTTAGCGAATTATTTTCGGACTCCCTTCAGGTTTGTTGTATCGAGGTTGCACTGTATTTGAATCAACAGAAATGATTCATTGCTATTGCACGAATGGAAGTACTTATTTCATCATTTTTATCCGAGATAAATTCATAATCCAGTCGAATATCAGGAATTCATTCATTCATTTACCTTGTTTACTTAAATATCATGCTGTTATTTCATTTGTCTTTGTCAATGTGGTTGACATGCACTATTTTTTTATATATGGCGCAAACGTGCAGACTCGGCAACTGATGGAAAGGGAGTGAACCACTCGATTTTCACAAAAAAGAAGTTTTCAGACGTTATTACACAATCATAGTATAAAAATTATTATCTTTAATTTAAAGTAAGTTCTCATGTAAGCGGCTTTGTGTCTTAGCGTATGAATGTTATGTTGGTAACGTTGTGTTCTTATCAATTTACAACACATATTTATTTTTCAGGATTTTTGACATACTTTTTTATAATAGCTGCATTCTTCTGGACAAACGCTATTTCAATACAGGTGCTGTTAAATACAAGGTAGGTCTTCTTTGCCTTATCATCTATTACTAAGGGCAAATGCGTTCGTGAGATAATAATAAAGGTAAAATAAAATTATTTCAGAAGACCTGCGACACTGGATTACAGCTGGCATGAATTCAAATGGTATTTTTTATACTCTTGGGGAAGTCCTACCATTCTTACCGTTTGTATGGCCATAGTAAACTTCCATCCTGGTAAACATCAGAAACCTGGTATTGGCCTTAACCACTGTTGGTTCTTTAGTAAGTTTATGTTCAGTTTATTTCATTATCCGAGGAAAAATAAACGGAGGAGGTTCTCAAGTCAACGTGTATATTTTTTATGTATGACCACGCATAACTTTTTACAGAATAGCCCGATATTTCAATAATTCTATTTACAACAGGTTAGGCCGTTTTAGGCTCCGGCTTAGGCGGAGCTGTCTTGACTATAGCCTTAGCAACCTGTCGTGCCTTTCGGGCAGCCACGGGAGCGGGCGCAGACGTCTCCGCCGCATAGGACACGCGACCCCCCGCTTCTGGAAGAGGGGTCGGTGCCGATGCGACTTTCGGTCTCTGTGTCGCAGGCCGTGACCGAACAACAGGGCCCGGACCTTGCCTCTAGGCCGGCCAGACGTCCGTCCAGTATACGCCCCACTGCGACGAGGATCTGACGCAGGTGGACGTCAAATACCCCGAGGCCAGAAGGGGCTCGCCGGGACGTAGCCGGGGCTGGGGCCCGCTCCGCCCGAATTTGACGAACTGAGAGCTAAACTCGGCCACCTGCCCCGTCAAGCCAAGAGACGAACCACATCTCCAATAAGAGTCTCCACGACCCCGAAACAGTGGAAGAAGAGTCCTTGAGGGCCCTCACAAAGGAGCCCTTAAGTTTCACGGAATTGGTGTTCACCTCGAGAATGATGGCTTCCGCCGCTTGCGCTCTCTGCTGAAAAAAGGGACGGTGTTTGGGGAACTGTAGCCCCATCCATCTCCTCTCCGATCTTTAGTAGGAGACCAGCGATCTCCTCCTCCGCCAGCAATTTGCCGTCCGCCCTGGCTCGCTTGTAAGATTCCACCTTACAGAAGGCTGAACCCGACGGGGCTGAGACTGGTGTTTGAGACCTCCCTCTATGGCTGCTCGCAACTTTAGGCGGCATCTCTTGGGAGGTGTCGCTCTCCTCATCCCTGGAGCGTCGCATTTACGGCTGTTCATAACTTCCAATGAGTTATCGCCTGCTCCGTCCGACGAATAGGTGGATTTGGAACGCAGACGTTCCGATGTTCTTCGGGTCCTAGCATTCACTTCAACACAACTTCTTTTCTTCCTAATTTAATTTTTAAATTTTAGAAGAGATATGATTCATAATTAAACCACGAGTGGGGGGAACTAAAAGTCGACCCGCACAGAGATCCCCAATACCCAGGCCAGCGTAAATTTGTGCCCAACCGAGACTTCCGATGCTTCCCGGCTGGTAGTGTAATTGCCAGCGAACTACCCATCAGCCATGCATACCCTGGCCACACACCAGAACACGGGATTTGGGATAAATTTTCAAGGAGGTTCTTCCTCGCAATACATTCAGTTAAGACATGACCATAACTTGACATAACTACTAGGATTACGAACAAGTGGCGAGGTCAACAAAAGACTAGCTCTTATGTTGCCAGCCCGGAAACAGGAATAGTGCTCACCAAGCTCGCCATAGTTCCTCTTCCCTCGAGGACCTATTTGCACTCTAATAGGCCTTCTGCTAGATCATAGGGACGTTTAGAGTGCGGCATGACGTCTGAACGTCAATGTCACGCCCTTCGCGGCAGTCTACAAGCAGACTCCGTCAGGCGTCCCATTAAATCTAGTGTCTCCTGGGCCAATCCAGCATGAGTGGCTCTACCGGCATAGCCCCAGAGATCATTGACCCACGCAAGCCAACGACGACAAAGTAGGGATACAGTTGAGGGAGATCTAGAATCTTAGCTATATTAGCTTCGAAATACTTCAACGATAAGAAAATACAATTTTAATAATACATTTAAACGAGTACTGTAATGGACAATTGAACATGTTTTTGTTTCTATCTGTCTTCAGGTAAAACCCAGCAATGGTATTATATGTACAGTGTGATGTCCCTGTTATTGGCTGCCAACATCGCTATTTTCATATATGTATCACTAGTTATATGGCGTCTCTCTTTCTCCTCCAGTCATCTGAAGACATTAAAATACAAGTAAGCATGGTACCTACTATACTATATGTACATTGTATTATAAGGAGCTCTTGTGGTAATTAATACCATTAGTCAGTCAATGTTCTTATACAAAAACTAAACAAAGAAAAAGCGAAGAAATCATATTCAACTTGAAAAGTTAGTTCTATGTTTGATGGAAATTGTTTGCGGCTGCATAGACCGACCGAATGCTAAGTTAAGGTTCTATATATTTTCTAATGAACTATTTCTCTTAACTTTTCAAAGTTAAATGCATGCCGACGGGTAGAGTTAAACGGGTATGCCGCCGGCAACGTTAGACCGCCGACACAGTATCATTTCAGTTTTAAATAACCCGGCGGCTATCCGGGGCCTTGTGTGTGTGGCAAGGCCGGCGGTAACGCAACCCGCTGACATGACGTGTAGGAGGCCTGAGAGACGATTGAGGTAGCCGAAATAAACGGGATTTCAAAGAGAAGGGACTTTGTCACAAACTCTGTATCAACTCGCCTCGCTAGAGTTGTGTGGGTAGAAGTCAAAACCGCCTTTATAAAGAGAAGCATAGACACGGCTGTTATTAGCGCCTAGCGCCTTTATTATTCCCAAGATTATTTAGAGGTGGCTACTATGTCAACTGACTTGAATATCAGTTTTTCCACGACGCAACTGGCATCGGACCTCCGCAAGCCTGAGCGTCAACTGAATTCAAAGATTGAACTAGTTATTAGTATATTTGAGAACACTGACTTCGCAATAACAATTGTCATAGATGTTCATGACACCCGGGACTGACGGCTTAACATGTTTTCTAATACTTTCGGCCCGATCCGAGAACCGAGCCCGATACATCTTGATCAGCAGTCGCAAACTCTAACTGATAGACGAACGTGGCAGTCTTGACGAAAGACAAGATATATTTAGAATAATAACTATTGCAAAATTTGTTGTTGTATTTTCAGGATTGTAATGAGCGTTCGACTAATAGTATTGATGGGTTTACCGTGGGTGTTCGAAATGGTCGGATCTCTGCTCGGAAAACATATTATTTGGTATGTCTGGCTTGTTTTTAACTATATTCTGACCTCGAATATATAGTAATGTAAATAGAGTATTGCTTATAATAATTATGCCACAGTATATTTCTTTTATAGTTGTAATTTATTAGGTGCCAAATAATAATCAAGCGTAAATCAATATTTAGACAACTGGAGCCAGACTAAAATATGTGCGTCATTATACTCACTGGTATCAGAAAGAGTAACAGTCGACGTCACAAGCCTGTGATCAAATCAATAACAATGTTCGGAAATCCTAACATTTTATCTTTGGAAATCCTAACTTTTTATCTTGTAACATAATGTCAACATGGGTTTTTGTGTTTTGTTTACGTACTTTACTGATAGTATTTCTTTTTTATTTATAGCCCTGCCAAAATGACTCTTACCGATGGAAAGCATATATAGAATCCAAGAGTGGTGGTCACCGTAGTCATTGTGAATGCAGAAAATGCAACAATGCATCATGGTGACCCACACCGTGGCGGCCTAGTGATGCTTCTGCATCTTTGGGCCACCGATTTCGCACTTACATACGAAACACAACAGCGCGAACGCTGTCATATCATAATGAAAAAAGACATTGTTCTCGAAAGATATCCGTTTTGAGACAGGAGTCCCAATGATACAGAAGCAACTCAATAGGCCGCTATTGTGTGTATCACCGCTGCATTGTTGCATTGTCTGCAATCGCGATGAGTGTGGTGACCTAGTGTTCATCTTGGATTCTCTTCATACTTGCTATCAGGCAGAGTAAAGTTACTTTAAGAGGCTAAAATGAACAATATAACTCATTATTTCAGCAGAAAGTAAAGAATGATTATATTGTTTAATTGGGTTCAGTGTTATGGCATATTTTTTTGTCTTCTTAATTACTATTGTCACCGAACAACAAGCAATAAAGCAGTAGATTAGTCTGCAATCTAAATTTTATCGCATTCTTAGTCTGATTGTATTCATAATAAAAGTATATTTTTGTCCTCAGGACAATTATGGACGTGTTCAACAGCTTGCAAGGCATGTTTATATTTTTACTGCTAGTTGTTTTTCGCAAACGTGTGATAAAAATTATGTATAAGCACGGTTGGCTGGATTGTATATCAGGATTAGTCGAGAAACGCCTAGCTCTCGAAGATGACGAAGAATACGTTGTGCAGCACACTGACGTTCCGATGTCGATGGGCAACAGAAATATTATGTAGGTGGATTTGAAGGCCTTGGAAGAAACGACGTGAGAGAGAGAGAGAGAGAGAGAGAGAGAAGAAAAAAAAACGTGAGAGAAGATAAGGCTATTTATATACTTAAGAAATTGGCAAGAACATACTTATTTTAATCAAAAGATCATTACTCAGAAAAGAACAAAAATCGGCAGAGATAAAAATTTGTGATAACCGAATTTGCACATGAATGCTCGTTCTTTTTTAATATAAATAACTATTAAAGAATCCATCTTGTAAGGCAAACAGGCATATATTAATTAATTAATTCTGCCACATAAAGATAAGCAACTAAACCAGCAGATATAGTACATCACTACACGAAAAATGGTGTTGTTTGATAAACGAAAATGCTATTTAATTATATAATTAATTCTTATCGGGTATCGGCATCACAATAATAACAACACTTTTATTGATATAGCACAACTCATTAATAACAAACATAATCTGTCTGTCAGCCTGTGACTACGGCCAATTTGAGCTTTTCGAATCTTCAGACATTTGAAAGTTATATATGTACTTAAAAATGAGGCACAAAACTCATGCGTAAAATAAAAAAATCATTTCTGAAGAGGTTTGCAAGTTATGTTATTGCTGTACCTACGCAATATACTCTTAGTATGACCTCTAATGTATCTATAGGCTATTGATTACGACAGTAGGCATGATGACAATAACCAAGAACGACTAAAATTATTTATCTGATGAATTGGGGTTCATAGAGTGTAAAAATCGTATTTATTTTCATATTTAGAGCAAGATTAATAGTTAATTAACAAAAATAAAACTACATAATACAACAATCCGCCATGTTAAGTTCAACACCAATCGGAACGAGTTACATAAAATATGTATTAACTTCACTTTGTTCAGATATAATCGACGATCATTTTTCTGTTTATGTAACTGTAATTGTCACTGGTTGACAAATGGTGACGTCGCGTCTATCACAAACAGACGCCATGACACTACTATGCGTTTTGGCGTGAATTTAAAACTTTAATTCAAATCACAATATATTCCCACTACAGTTTTATGTTTTGTAGAAATATAACTATTTTTGACAACAGGAGATGCTACAAAAACAGTTTTTGGAAATGAGTCATCATGCCTATTTAAATGTACACAAAATTAGTGTAAATTAGTCATCATACATACACAATCTTTTTATAATAAACTTCATCATCATCATCAGTCTATCGCAGTCCACTGCTGGACATGGGCCTCTCCAATTACACGTCAATTGGAATAAATTTGTTATAAATATAACTCTCTTATTATTTTTTGAAGGGCTAGCTTTATTGTATAGATTAGCTTACTGTATAGATTATAATGCTCACGTTTTAAATTCTACAAAGAACTATGTAGACACAGACAGAGAAAGCCAGATATTTAGTTATATAATATTGAGGCAAAACTCAAGACTGAGTTTATTACGATGATTGGAGAATCTTTGTATTTACAATTTAATGTAAAATAAACACTGATGTATAATAATTATTCCCACTTAACTTATATTTTATTAGAATTGATGTAATTTTGTAAATACTGTTTTCAACACACAAAGTAATGTAATAACGATTGTCCCTCCCGACTCATAATCGTACTTATGTTATATATTATGTTGTCTAGTCTTATTAACATTAGTATATAATGATGAAACTCAAAATATTCTAATTATTAAAACCTAGTTTGTAATACATTATTCATAATTTTTGTCTACTTAATAGGTGATTTTTATTAAAAGTTTTGAATTGAATTGATTGTAGTTTTACATTCGCTTATTATATTAAATTACAAAAGTTTCAAAACAAAAGTATACTTTCTGGAAAGGAGATTCATTAAGGGCTACGCAAGTAAGTCATACATAATAACTCGTCTTCATCCATGACACTGTCTGATGTCGAAGAACTTATTGGTATACCTTCTAGAACCAGCTAACCCTGACGGATGTCGAATAACCAAAAAAACAGGTACTCGAGTTCTAGTAACTGTTCGTATGTACCTATTAGTATCTAATTATCTAATATAAAAAATAATATAATAAGATTAAGACATATATTGATCAAAACCACATTGTCCTAGGAATATTTTAGAGGCTAAAGAAAAGCTTTTTACACCGTCAGTCCTAGCTTGCTATTGGAAAGATTGTCATCGATTGGTATTAATGGCAATGAATTCAAATGTTCCAATCATACCCATAAAACAGATATCAAGTCACGAAAATCGGCGATACCATAAGTACACCGAATATAGTTAGTGGAGTGCTCTGAATATGGAGTGCCCCAAGGTGCAATTTGTGGCCCATTATTATTCCTAATTTGTTTCAAATATATTCATGAACTAGGACTGAAAGGACATATCACTTTGTATGCCGATGACACTTGTCTTTTTTATATTGAACATACCATAGAACCAATAACACAAGGAAGTATAAGAAGACCTTGCACTTTTGGAAAATATTTCAATCGTTCTTACCATCAATACTTTTAAGACGAACTACATAATTTCCAGTGCTAAAAATAAAAAGATACATAACCACGTGCCACTTACTATCAATGACGATACTCTAAGGCAAGTAAGTAATAAAAAATATCTATGACTGATATTGAATAGCCGATAGACCTGGGAGGCGCGTAAAAAAAAAGTTTGTACAAAACATCTCGAGACTAACAGGAATATTGCGAGGAATAGTTATTTATTTGCCTTTAAAAGTACTTCATAAAAGTTACAATTCGCTTATAAAACCCACCTTGAGAAGAAGTGTGGGGATCTGCAGCTAAAACAAACCTTAACGTGCTACACAATATGCCCATTGACTTGTTATACTAAAGCCCAGAACAAATTACGGAAAAAAAAATTAAATACGAAAAAGCACAAATTTAAAATTCGTTTCCTAAGAAAACGAAGGACACAGAATCTTTAAGTTTATTTAAATAATATGTAAAATGTCACATCTTGAAAAACTGTCAAAAATAAAAACGTTCTACTAAATAATTAACTAAAACCAATGAGTGTGACTAGTCCTGGAGTTCGCGTTTCATGCCTCAATTTTGTCCGTCTATCTTCACTTTATTTTATTATTGTAAACGAGCTCGGAACTTTGTTCAAGTGTACCTACTTTTTATAATTATGTTTATTTCTTATGTGATTTGTATCTTTGAGAAATAAAATAATTCGAGCCTTAAAAACCATCTTACAATCATAGACCAAAAAAACAATAAATAAAACGAATCGGTACATTATTAGTAATATTTACGCATATAGGCATTAATAAGTAAAATTACAATTATAAGCCTAAAAATACACTAATAAATATGACGTTCTAATCAAATCCCTAATAATAATGTCAAATCTTCTAAAGGGTAGCCTGGAGATCTGTACATACACTTTTTTTTTGTTTTTAGAACTCGGCGAGAGAAAGAAAAGGAAAATAAATTTTAAACGTTTTGGCTTTTACGTGACAGTTTATAAAAGTAATATTACATTGTTCTCTTGACTCCTTCTAAAACTAATTCACTTACTTGATCAAATAATTGCCCTTCGGGTCTCCGGTTAAGTGGTGCCATCTGGCAGCGCACTACTAGGTGACAGTCGTCCATGACTGTGTTAAAGAAACGCCTCGTCGGCAGCAAAGCCTCCAGATCGATCATCAGCTCCAGAAATCGCTCGCAGTACCTGCGAAAAGTTTAAATTCATGAAGATTTCAGAATTTCGACAGTGGAAGAACAAAAACAAATTCCATTGATTTGGGATGATTTCAAATTTATAAAAATGATAGCCTAGATCATTCTGAACAGTGTTAGCTGTGTGTGTGTACACCTCTGAACTACAAGAGAAAAATCGACCGAATTGCAAGCGGTCGCGAGACTCGTCATGACTAAAACGAATCAATGACTGTCGGGACTAGCGGAAGAATACAATTGCAACTATCTTTTCCATGGCCATTGACAAGCAAAGGACCAGGTTGGTTTTTAGTCGGTATGAGTCCGACAGACCTCTTCCTTCCCAAATAAGCAAAGAACATCCACGAGAGTCTCACAACCCGTAAAAAAAAAAATATAACATGACTTCATTTGGTATAACTACCACTGAACTCCACGAACCACAGAAACAAAGTGACTCTGTGTGTCTGTCTGTCGCGCTTTCACGCCAAAGCTACTACTACTAATTTAAATGAAGTTTGGTACACAGATAATCTAGAGACTGAGAAAAGACATAGGCTACTTTTTAATGCAAAAATAGCGTTGTAATTGGTTGAAAGGGAGGATTAAATGTTGTATAAATACTACCCAAACACACTATCCCAAGTGGGCAGTAGCAGTAGGGTACAGTTAGTTTATTATAATGAAAATTAGATACAATATAATAGTTTTTAAGCTAGTCTAGAATTCTCTTACCTTACTGAATGTGCGTCGATATCCCCCGTCTCTGGTATGCTCTCCAATATACGCATAAACTTAATCATAAGTCGTTGTAAGTACAGTCGTTCCCAGCTCAATTTCTCTAACAATTCTGGTTTATCTTTCTTTTGGATTGCCCGCCAATACTTCCTCCACTTCGGAACAGCTTTGAACTCTTGATTTCTTCGGCCTATGAGATAAGATGATTATTAATTATAAGGACAAATGAAAAATAATGGGCTGTGCAATTCTAACAATTCTTATTCTTTGTGGTTTCAACCATCTTAGTCATGTGTTGTTTGATACTATTATATTTTAAACTAATACTACATTAGCAGATTTAGAGATCCAGCCTTTGGGAATGTCGACTATGGCCTCAATCGTACAGAATCCCCGTGGACTCGAGCAATTACCACAGTAGAAAAATTATTATTTGAACTATGTGCCTTATGCCTCATTCCAAAATACTTATTATGTCACACTACTTGATTTACGTTCCGCCATCTCCCATGGAATAGTTACCTATGTACATCTTAAACGATCTATATATCGAAAACATTATCTCTCGAAAGTTTTTATACTAAAAACCTACTCCCAACCTAACGTGTCTTGCCTTCAAATACTTTTTTATTTTATTCAAACCTCATTCGCTAACATAAATGATATCTAACATCAGAACAGAGTAGGTACCTACAACTTAAGTTCACAAAAGTAAATACAATGTCGCTATGTACCTTCTTGCAAGCTGATCCACATGCTGAGCGAGACGAGCCGCTTGACCTGGTCGCGACACAACTGTACTTCCATGCTTCCGAAGCAATGATTCAAAAACAATAAAAGAGCCGTCTGTTCCCGCATATTGTTGCTCTCATTGTTTTCAGCTACACTAGCGCGAAGTACTTGCTCAAAAAATCCTGCAAAATGGTCTGGTTTTTTCAAGAACGCCTGAAATAGAATAAAATAATGGTTAAGATATTGTAGTATTATGTATTTTTAAATAGGAACTGCATTTTCAAATAGAGCTTAGACTTATAGCAGGCATTTTATTAGTAGGCACAGTACCTCTGTGCACCTACCCTAAAGAATATCTACACCACCCAAAGTTTGGCTGGAAGAGAAAAAATATTTCGGCTTCTAACACAACGCCATCTAGTCCCAGACTAAGCAGAGCTACTAGACAACTGATGTGAATATATAAATGCTTTTTTTTGTTAATACAAAAATATTATACATAGAAAACACCCAAACTCTGAAACAAATATTTGCCGATCATGCAAACATTTAGTCCCATCCAGGATTTGAGCCCAAAACCTCGTGGACAGCAGTCGCGTACGCTACCACTGCGCCACCGAGGTAGTAAATGCCCTGGGCATTAAGTCCACTGATGCGCAATTGTAGTGGATAAAGTTTATAAATAAATAAAATAAAATACAATGTACATTATAAGAATAGTTAACCTTCAAACAAACTACACCAACCAGTCATGTCAGTATAGGTCAAATCCTCCTTTATAAGGCATCTTCATGTGTAAATGTGCTATAGGTATAGTTAACCAGATATGAAATTTGAAAATATGACTAATATTACCTGCCAAGCCGGCACTCTTTCCCGGAATTTCTCATTGATCATGACAATGATAGACATCATGTGAGCATGCGTCGCCTCGTCCGTCTTGTAGTGCGGCCACAAATAGTTCTCTAAGTACTGAGAGAACTCTAACATCATAATTCGCCGCACTGAGAAACTGCAATAAAAAACAGGTATTTAGTATTAGTAACTCAAACTGACGGCAAATTGGGAGAAAACTGTGCATGAAGCGATCCGTAGTAAACAACGATAAAACAATAATATACTCTCACTTATATCTAAAGCAAATGAAGCCATTTCCACTCACAGTATAGGAGGTAAACCAACAAACCCTCTGTCAAGTACACTTTGGGTGTTGAAGATAGACCAATTGGAACTATATTGAAAGGAAATGGCAGCTAAGAAGATAATAAGTAAAGGTATATATACCAATAAAAAAAAAAAAGAAAACTCCGCAATAAGGAATATACATCCTGCATCAGGGAGGACTTTACAAACATACATGTAACAGACACAAAGTACAGCCAGACCCGTGCGCCCACTTAAACTGTTCACCAATCAAATCGCCAATAAAACCAAAGGCTAATAATGCAGTTACCGTATTACATATTTTTGTGTTAATAGTAATACTAAAACTGTTCGCCAATCAAATCGCCAATAAAACCAAAGGCTAACAATGCAGTTACTGTATTACATATTTTTGTGTGAATAGTAATACTAAACTATCTCTAAGTTTTATAAACTGTGAGCTCGGAACTGCTTTTGGGATAATATGTATGTATTTATTTTAAGTGTTTATGTCTTAAATGTGTAAATATATTATTGTACTCACTTGGATCCCAGTATTTCAGCTTGGTAGATTGATTCCACAATAGAAGCATCGTAAGGTAGGTGACTCTCTTTAGTTTGTGGTGACCAGTACTGATTTGCGAGCTGTAAATGTTGCAACCATGTTGATTAATACTTAAACTAGCTTCGTCCTACTGCATTACCTGCGGTAAGCGATGTTAAATGACAACAACAACTGTGGGTAACACCACAAGGCACATGGTGCGTGTGTGTGTGGTGGGAGAGCCACGCTTCGGCATGAATGGGCGGGCTCGACCGGAGTGATACAACGGCCTCACAGAAAACCGGTGTGAAACAGCGCTTACGCTGTGTTTCATCGAGTAAGTGAGGATACCGGAGGCCCATTACCCAATCTAACACCCCCTATCCCCCTCACCATCCCCCTTCCCCCCAGGCCACCATAGTGTGAGTCACCATGCTGCATTGTTCTGTTTCGCATTGAGGATGGTGACCACCACTCTTGGATTCTGCTCATGCTTTCCATCAGGCAGGGCAGAGTCATTTTGGCAGCTTAAATATAAAAAAAAAATAAAAAAAAATCTAGTTCTATTTATAACTTTCCTTTTGAACCACTCTACCTATTGCTAAGAATGGCATTAAAACTTGTTGTAGTAGTTTAAAAGATTTAAGCGAACAGACAATGGAAGCAATTTCATTTTATACTGAGCTAACTTACAATGTGGAGTGTTATGTAGATTTATTTCATGGCTTTAATGCCAAATAAAATACTAGTAGACTCTTTACAAACAATAATTATGATAAAACATGGATTGATCATCATGCCACTGCCTCGGTGGCTCAGTGGTAGCATACGCGACTGCTGTCCATGAGGTCTTGGGTTCGAATCCTGGGTCGGACCAAATGTTTGCATGATCTGCAAATATTTGTTTCGGAGTTTGGGTGTTTTCTATGTATAATATGTATGTATTTACAAAAAAAATGTATTTATGTATTCATATCAGTTGTCTAGTACCCATAATATAAGCTCTGCTTAGTTTGGGACTAGATGGCGTTGTGTGTTAGATGTCCGAAATATTTATTTTATTTATTATCATGCTGATGCTGATCTGACTCTCTAAATATTGTTATAAAATTTATATTAATTTGACCTTTATCACGTTGTGGTCATGTTGAACATCCATTGCAAATGTTATGCATTTGCTGCATATTTCCACAAAACTTGTGAAGTTACACAAAACACAAATTCTTAATACCTGTTTCACCTCACACAATTTAAATTTCAGAAAATCTCTGACAAATTATTATTCCCTATATATATATATATATATATATACCTATGTACTAAATTATCTTTTGAATAATGCATATGTTCAGTTAAATTACTGATAGAATATACAAGCATTATATACTTGTGAACTCCCTAGAAGGCTTCTGTGCTGTGGAAACTAAAATATTCTGAATACTTAAATTATTTTAATATTCTAGCCATTAATACTAAAATTCATTTTGTAACACCCATTTGGTTAAGAAAATTTGTTATGGAATAAGATTATAAATCAGTACTTTAACATCAGTTATACCAGGATGCACAAACATTGGTCGGTGTTTAATAAATTTTATGAAAATGAATCTTAGTTGAATCAATTTTGGACCTGACACCTGCAAGCTGGATTTTCTAGGAACCATTGAAGAGGTTCCTGAGATTTAGATTATATAGATATTGTCTATTTGCTTGGATAGTGTCCATGCATTTGATAATGTGACTGTATCTAAGTTAATGGACATATATACTAGCTGTCACTTATCACTTAGAGGTATGAAAAATAGATGTTGGCGGATTTATATATCAGACATGACAATTTTATATATTAGATAAAAGAATTGCTTGTTTAAAGGTATTAGGTGTAAAAGTCTTAAAACATAACACTGTTTATGAATATAAATACCAGTGTATACAGGAGTTTTAATAAGTGTTAAACTCACATGAGCTCCTAAATCCCTACATTTCCCTTCTCGTCTTTTTTTTTATCTCACTTATGAATAATCTAACCTATAACCCAATAAGTCGTCCTATCCCACTAAAACCAACCAATAATATATAAATTACAAATGTTGCTGACAAACACTAAATGCTATCAGTATTATGTTCATAGCACTAAGCAAGTTATTTTATAAACAAGGATTGATTTAAATAAAAACTATTGTATAAAATTTATGTAAACATAAAATACAATTAATCTAAAATGAAATTAACATTGGTTAATTTTATTTTCATATAAAATTAACCAATGTTATGAAATGAATAACCTCACTTACCTGTGTTATCCTATCGGCATTTATTTGAGAAAGCGTAGGTAATGGTATTTTAGGTTTGTCAGACGTTGAAGCTGTGTCTATTTTCATTTTAATTGATTTATATTTTCATTACAACCAAATTAACGTGAAATTGACCCGGCACTGTTCACAAACAAATTCTGTATAACTGTCTGACTGATGTAGAACGGTGATTTTGACAGTTGACATTTAGTGCTTGGGTGTCTAAATGCCAAAGTGAGAATTAACGATTAGGGTTAATTCACACAGACCGGGTCGGAGACCATCGGCCGGTGCTTATCTTTTTACTCAGACCAGCTGATAACTATAAGTTTAGAATTAGCCTGAGCCGACAGTCATTTCATATAGACCGGTTGGAAGAACACTGTTTTCGAGCGAGTGCACTCGGAACCAGACGAATCCATTCGGAAACGAGCAGGTGCTCTACAAGGGCGTTATGCCTCGCGTTCCCACGGTCCATGTTTGCGGTTGCGCGAACGTGGAAGAGTACGTTATCAGAGGCAGCCTTATTATTTCACACCAAGATCAGATCAGATACACATCATTCTCAATAATAAATGAAGTGACATGTTAAAATAAATCTTATTAAAATGATTTAAAACTTAGTTTCAAACGTAATAAAACACCTGCTCTGCTTTCCGAGCTGGTATATGTGAACGGACCTTTAAGATTAAAAATGAATGAGCGATCATTAAGTATTAGTAATAGTTTTAAAATTAAAATAAATCAGTCTCTATCTTAAGAATCGTGTTTCACCTACATGATGTATAACGTCTTTCTCTTATGCTGTCGATACAAATATCAGCCTGAAAGTGTTCTTCTATTTTGTTTTCTGAACCACTTTCTCCCAGTCATCTTTTGGCATGGCTACATGCTTCTCTAAGAAGTTTCATCATTTTTTGTGTTGTGAATGGTGGAGCTGTATTGTGTTTCACAGCGTATCTTAAAAATATTATTAATTAACACTAATGATAAGAATAAAGAAGAAGAATACATTTAATTGGCTAAATCTAATATTGTGTAATGACTACAATAATTTGTTCTCTTTTTCGGGGAATAATTTATCTAAAAAAAAGTATGTGTGTAGAAACATACAATATAGAAGTATGCTTATCAGCAGTCTAGTTTCCATTGACCAGCCTTAAAAAAAAGAAAATATTCAATATGTTACAATTCATAACACGCTCGTAGCAAATTTTCCAAACTTACAAAACTCGATCAAGTCTGTTTTTAACAAAACAGAAATCATCAGTTTTGGAACTATGTTGTCGCAACGACCCACAGACACAAACTTATAAATCCACACGTGAAACTTACACCTAACACTTCTCGCACTTTGTGTCAGAGCTTGAAAAAAACATGCTAAAGAAGATTTTACACTTATTTACACAGACATGGGGATACACAGGGTGGGGATTAGCCAAACTTAATATAACTCCTCTATTGTAGATAAAAATTAGTCCTTGAAACCATTAGTTTCATTTTTGATAAATAGTATACTCATCACTCATTATAACTTTTGGTGGAATGTTCGATTTGAATAATTCAAAAAGTAATATATAGGTAAGTACTGATAACCTTAAATATGAAATTATTTATTTGGATACGGAAGAGGATATGGTACGAATAACGAGGCCTAGTTTTAACTTTTTGTTAGGCATTAATGTTTTTTAAAAATCAGTAGTACATAACTTTGCTCTATTGTTAATAGCTTCCGCAGCGCACGCGATACAGGGATTCATTTAGCACCTTTGGTTTCATTATCAAAGTTTTCTTAGTGCACCTTAATTTTTTTGCTAATATTTTTTAGCCTTTGTTACTCGGGGATGATTAAACTTTTTAATGTTGAAAGAATTTGTTCGTTACATACAAAAATACAAATTATTCTTCTTTTTAATATTAGTTTAGAAAACATTTTGAAATTAAAAGTTAATTATAGATTATTGATAATAAACACGGATCGATGTTTTAGTTTCAAATTATGAACTTAATTCTTCAATATATACACATCTATAACAGAATATAAAACTATAGTAAAAGAAACGTACAAAAATAACAGATATTATTATATCGTAGACGAATATTGTAGGTAATTTTCAATTATTACTCCGACATGATTAAAATGTGTTGTTTTTTATTCAGTGGGTTTTGGGTTTGTTGCAAATAAATACAGTCCTTTAGTTGACAAACATTCCGTTTATTGTTTAGTTTCATACATACTTTAAAATATAAAATAAAAGGTACCTGTCGAATAACAAAATAATTCAGTATTCAGTTTTACAATCTTAAGAAAATTATTCATGACATTTAATTGTTTCTTTATAATTATTATGAATTCTGTAAAAGGGAAACGATTGACATATGGCGACAAGATATTACATACAATAATACAGTTTAATTTGATACATATTTAACATACCTTTTACATATTCTGGCTTAGTTTTGTTCAACAAAACTCTTGTTATACAATCAACGGATTGTTGTTCAATACTTTATATAAATAACAATTCAGGACATATTTACCCTTTCAATACTTCTTACGTTCTGACATGAAAAATATTCACAAAAACTTATCGTCTTTCAATAGACATTTAAAAGGAATACTTTCGAATATAGAATTATTAATTGGATTTTAGTAAATCAATAAAGAGAATTATATCAAGGTTGGACTAGCGTCAATTTGATCAATTCTCAACAAAATGTCATACAACTTTTTTTTCTTTTGTTTTTCTTGTACAATCTGCGATCGGCCGTAAGCCATAATCAGATGTGGTCTATTTTCAGGATTTATTGGGTATTTGCCATCTTTTTAGGCGAGTTATGCTTGTAGGGTTCAAGAGGTCTCTGGCTAGGTCGTTCTTGTGTCCCTTTAGTCTATTTTTATATTTTCTGCTGTGCTCGGTCACTTCCTCCTTTACTGTTGGCATCTTTAAATGTTCATGTATTTCTGTATTTCTTACGAACCAGGGTGAGCTGGACATGGTTCTGAGCCCAATGTTTTGAAATCTTTGAAGGATTTCGATGTTAGAGTTACTCGAGGAGCCCCAGAGTTCAATGCCATACGTCCATATAGGTTTTGTAATAGTTTTATACACAAGTAATTTGTTGTGTATAAAAGTATTATATATAACGGTGATTGTCTTCCAATTAACCAAGACAGTCCCTGAAATTGAATGGTGGCCTCCTTTTTCTTCACTTTTATGTGTTTAGCCCAAGTGAGAAGTCGATCCAAGTGCAGACCAAGATATCTTACAGTATTGTCTGTAGGTAGTGGTTTGTTGTCCATGCACACCAGCGGACAGTCTCCCTTACGCAAAATAAATGTGATATGTATAGATTTCGCAACACTTGGTTTGATTCTCCATCTCTGTAGCCATGAGTCTATCTTGTTCAGTTGTACCTGCAGTTTTTGAGAAGCCTTATCAGGGTCAGTGTCACTCGCCAGGCAGGCAGTGTCATCAGCATAGGTTGCAGTTATCACCTCCTCAGTACCGGGTAAGTCCGCTGTGAAAATGGAGTACAGGGTCGCTGATAACACTTGCGGTACTGAGGCTTTCATTTCATAAATATTTGAAAGTTCTTCCTCGAATTCGACTTGGAATCTCCGTTGGTCTAGGTAAGACCTGAGGATCATGTAAAATGAGTAAGGCAAGAAAGTCTTTAGTTTGAACAACAGCCCCTTGTGCCAGACTACCGAAAGCTTGTTGGATGTCTAAGAATACAGCAGAGCAATATTGTTTTTTCTCTAGATTTTGTCTGATTTTGTGTACCACGATGTACTTGTTCTACTGTGGCATGCTTCTCCCGAAATCCAAACTGGTGCTCTGGTATTATATTATTTTCTTCCAATACTGGTTTGAGTCTGCTGAGAAATATTTTCTCAAACACCTTTGATATTACAGGCAAAAGGTTTATAGGTCTATACGAGCTTGGTTCAGTAGGTGGCTCTCCTAGTTTTCCAATCATACATATTAGTGATACTTTCCACAGTTTTGGGTAATACTGAATTCTGAATATTGCATTAAGTAACGCTGTCAATAGAACTATCATTTTTCTTGGTAGATGTTTAAGAATTTCACCAGTTATGAGGTCGAATCCAGGAGCCTTGTTGTTCTCTAAGTTACGTATGGTCCTAATTATTTCTTGTGGAGTCACCGATTACAGACGTGGTGATATCTGCTGGTCGCTATTGATGATTTCATCAACTTCCTTCTCGAAGTCGTTCATAGTGGAGTGATTTGGGGTGAAGATTTCACTAAAGTGTTTTGCGAACGTTTCTGCTTTTTCACTTGCACTCTTAGCCCACGTCCCCTTAGATGTCTTAATAGGTGGAACAAACTTTGTTGGTCTTTTAAAGTTTTTGGTTATTTTCCATAAGGAGTAGTTGTCCTTTTTTTGAGCCGACAATGAGGAAAGTTGTTGATTGAATGTGTGGTTCTGGTTGTCATTTATAAGTTGTTTAAGTTCTCTAGCAAGTTTGTTATATTCTCTTCGGTCTTGGTCAGAATGAGTCTGGTGGAGACGTCGTCTTTGTTTCCGTTTTTCCTGTAACTTTAGTCGTATTTCTAAAGGTACATTGTTCTTGTAAGGTGACTTTGTTTCAGTCGGCGTTGCTCTCCATGCAGCCTCCTGAATAAGATTCGTAGCGTAGAACGTTGCTGAGTCAATATCTTCTGCAGTTTTTAGTTTTATTTTTAGGTTTGCAGTCTCATCTAAGTATTCAGAGAAGGCATTCCAGTCTGTTCTTCTATTGCTTATTCTTTCTCTTTGTTCTCTGTGAATGGCTGTTACGCTGAAGGTTGATATAACTGGAGAATGATCAGATATAGCATCAAGAGATGGTTCCATATCAAAGTACACGTCCGCGGGACCTTTCACCACATAGAAGTCCAGAAGATCCAGTGTTCGACTTGGATCTGAGGGCCAGTATGTTGGTTCACCCGAAGCTAATGTTGTAAGTCTGTTGCTATCTATACTTTTCTTGAGTTCTCGTCCTCTTGTGGATATTAGTCTGGAGTCCCAGCACGTATGTTTGCTGTTCCAGTCCCCACCACTGATAAATCTATGTCATAAGGTGTTGAAGTAGCTGTCAAACATGTTTTTTTTTATAGTAACCTGTATCCAGATCTCTCTGAGTTCGCCATAAAATTGGTGATTTATATTATTTTTAATAAAGATCGCAGTCCTGCCATGTGATTTTTCGTCAGGATGATTAGTGCTATAAATGTCATAATTGTCCAACTTAACTGTTTTACGGTCATTTAGATGTGTTTCAGATATTAGAGCAATGTCAATTTTTTTAGATGTCAGTGATATACCCAGTTCCTGTATATTAGGTGTCAAACCATTTATGTTCCAGGTGGCAATTATGATTGAAGTCATTTTGGAAGCCTGTCGATGAGGCTCGTGATTAGTTTCATCATTGTGCTAAATTGTGAAAGCAGTTGATCGATTCTTTCAGCCTGCTTAATTATAAGTGATTCTGATCTATTTATGTGGTCACTGGGTCATACAACTAAAATTAAAAAACCACAGAATGTAACTGTTTTAGGGTAACTTGCAGAAATGAAGAATCACGCGAATATTTAATATTATTTATGGAAATTTAAACTCAAATATGCCCCATTACAGTTACAACTCAGTAGTATAAATTATTCCTTTAATTTTCTTTTTTAATTAGAATAGTTATATGGTGAGTTCGATTAGTGCATGGTTGCGTTCTATCGTTACGGAACGAAAAGAGTCATTCATATTTACGGGTGAGTGTGTGGCTAGTCTGGAAGACTGTATCTTTACAAATCTCACAATATTAACAAGGCTGTGTTATTTCCCAATTCTCTTAAAAGCGTTTTGCAAAATCCTTCTTAAAAATACATCACATTTTTCTTTAATTCTAAAAATTAAAAATCTTACTTAACACAATATAAATTAATTACTATGGATCCCTAGCCGCAGTGGCATCAAAGGCAATGAATGCGCAGACTCACTGTGGACCTCAAGCATTTCGTTCATCATAACTGACCTCCTAAGGCTTTCCAAGGAAAAGTTACTGGCAGCCTGATAGTTACAGTGGTACAGCTCCTTTAAAAAGAAAGGCAATCATTTTTATACTATTTAGCCATTTGTTTTATCAAAACCCTGGTTCTTTAAATACAAAAATGTTTCTAAAATTATAATTTCAATAATTTGTAGGCTTCTTATAGGCCACTGTTACTCTCCCGTTTTTCTGCATGAAATTCGGGTCGGGGACTCATCAATATGCGAATATGGATTAGACAAAGGGAGTTTGGGCCGCATATTTTTTAATTCGCTTCCGACGGATTGTGAACATTATTCGGACTTTTCTCTTAAAAAAACCTGGAGAACTCTGAGAAAGTTTTTAAAACTCTTTAAAAGTCTTTTTCTGAAAAAAGTCCGAAAATTTTCAATTTTCAAAAATATTGACTTAGGATACATTTTTTTAAAAAAAAACGCCAGTATTAAGTGTTATTTACAAGATAAATCAATAGTTACCAGTGCAGGATAATATCTGCTTTAAGAATTACATAAGGTAAAGGTTAATTGATAAACTATTAAATGTCAACATATTTTTTTAAGCTTTGCAGCTTTAATAAATATAGTTTAAAATTTATTGAATTGCGATATTTGCGAGTTAGCACGGTAAATTTAATAACGGAATTAGAAATTACAATTGAATTTGCGAAACAACAAATAAAAAAACATCTGGGCATAGAATATAATGCTCGCAAGTACATCTATAATCAAATAACGCTGTTCCCTTCATTATGAATTGACTTCACTTGACATCCATCTGGTATCAATTAAAGAAAATATTTTTTTTGTACTGTAGTAAAATGTACCTCTTGGAAGAAAGGTGGACAAGATTGCATAAGACACGTGCTAACTGCTAACTCCTTCTTACCTAACATCTTTATTGATATTTTACTTGATATACTTGACCGCCAGATTCACTTTGTTATTGTTAATTATTACTTTTCTAAGTTTTTTAACGTGCGTCCTCGCCCGGGCCGCCGGCAGTGAATTCAGCCCGAGTGGGGGTTATCCTTGCGAGCCATATTCGCCGCATTTTTTTTTTTACGTGGTGGAATGCCTTTACGCACTTCGCTCCCCCCTCGCGGGTACGGGGTGTTCGCTTTGTGTGGGACTCCTGACTGACACGCCAGACTACCCACTAAACCACCACGGTGTGCCACTCTGCGCCTGAGACGGGAGAGATCCGGGAACCGCTTTCTTACGCCATCCGGACCCCTCCCAGCGCTTGCCCGCACTGAAGCGGGCACCGTCGTCTGATAGAAAACTCTCAATTGAGGCGACGTACGGCACACGCGTAACGTCGCCCCCTCGCGGGTGGCCTGTGAAGCGGATGGCGGGGAAAACCCGTCCCGCTCATCCGCGGCCACACTCAGGGCGGCATGAGGCGCTGGTAGGCGCGCCTCCGCCGCCCGGTTCGCCGGCGGCGGATCGGGTCCGAGTGGAGGTCGTCCTCCCGGGCCTTCTCCGCCGCCTCCTTCTGCGAGATGACATCCTCGCAGAAGGTCGCGACCGCGGTAAAACTGCTCTCGCCGCCGGCCATGGACCGTACGACTCAGTTGATCGTCAGACTGAATGCAGTTAGTTTCCGGAGCAACCGTGACCGGAAAAGACTTGCCTCAGCCAGAAGTAGAGGGGTCCAGAGCAACTGTCCAACCGATTTGACGATGACTGGCTGGATTCAATATTCTAACAAATCCTACATGATTCAATAACAATATTCTTGTGACAGGTTTATTTTAACATTACGCAGTTACGCTTATTATTTTTAATGAACATCGTTCACAGAAATTGGTTATGTAAAAGTTTAAGGTATTTTTCTTTTCTATAAAAATAGTTAATACGTAATGGCAGAGGCTGAGAATACTGATTATAGATGTATGTTACTAAAATAGATGAAAAAATAATGTAGGTATATTAGATTTTAAGATGTTATTACGTACACATTGTTAGTTCAATGAAATAAATAAATTAATTAACATTTACCTTGTCTTGCCGCTTTTCCTAAGATTTACCAAGTGAATCGTGCTAAAAGCTAAATGTTGAGTTAACTTTTAAAACAAATAATATGTTTTTAAAAAAACATGTAGATATATAAAATTAAGGTTTTTATTATTTACCATTCCTAGACTTGCAGGGAGAGGTCTACCGACGCTGTCGCGGCGATCGTGACCTTAAACAATGGCTTCAAACTTATCATTTCATTGATAAAAACTAATGGGTACGGGGAGGCAACGCTACATCGCTCAGTAGATACAATATCGTCGCAGCATTCGAACGTACTGACAATAGACCATCAGATAAAACATTTTGTGAACCAATATCGTTAGACTAATGGGTTACGAATTGGGTAAAATTAGTGGGTGAAATATTGTATAAAAATCTAGTGCATTGTGAATAACGGTTAAAAGTGATTTTTTGAAATTAAGCTTATGTATCCTTCGACAATAGTTGTCATTATTCATAAAAAAATGTATGCTAGAAAAATAAATTTTGATAAATTTAACATTTTGTACTGGATACTCGATTTCATTGTGTATACTGCAGCCAACCATACTTGTTGTCCCGATGGTCGAGTGGTCCTAGCAGAAAATAATGTATGTTGGAACCTAAGCACCAATGTAACCAGTCCAATAAATTTAAAATGCAATCAACCTTACCGCATTAACAAAAAATATTATACAATCACCGAAGATGAACAAATAAGTTTCTCTCTTGGAAATGACATAGTTGTCGAAATAGATGTGTAAGTATACCTACCATATTCATATAAGACACCAATTCGTACAAGAGAGACAGAGGTAAAACTAATAAACTACACAGAGAGAGAGAGAGAGACAATTCAAACTTTAATCACTCCCGTCTTTTTAGTTAGGAATATTAATTGGCCATTCTCTGTGATAACGTTTTTTTGGCAAAAAGGCACGCATTAAATATAAATTTATTGTACCTAATACTTCTGTAAATAAAAAGGAAAGGGAAATATATTTACAAAATATAATGATTATATATTTCTATAAATAACCATCATATAATTTTTTAAATTATAATTTTCCAATTTCAGTTTCAATAGAGATAGCATATTTGTTTTCAATAATAACAGACCAAATATAATAATGTGACAATTGCAGATACTGTATCAGCAATTTTATCGAAAAACAAGATGTAACATTTCTAAATAATGTAACGGAAGCAGCATTGGTGTGTAATGATGATGCAGAAGAAGATGTTTGGGATAACAGGCTATTGGCATACTGTACGATAGTATCTGTATTATTTTTAATTCCGACGGCTCTTATATACACTGCATTACCCGAGCTCAGGTGAGATTTTGTGATGACAATGTTAAAGACGTATATTAAGGCTTCTTCTAAAAGATGAAATAAATGAACAGATATCTCAAAAAAAGACCATGAGGTTTTCTCTTCCTCCTCTTTTCGCTTCCTTAAAACTACTAACTAAACTTCTTGGGAATTTCACTACTATATTTGGAAATCGCTAAAGAAACATTCCATCAATCAACAACCCATAAAGTCCCACTCGGGTCGGGTCTCCTCGCAGGAGAGGGTTAAGGCTATACGTCCCCACGGTGGCTAAGTGCGGCTTGGGGACTGGTAACGTTGTGGCTACGTAATCTTGCCGTTGGATGTTTTAAACCGCCCCAAAGCCTCCAAATAAGCTTCACGGCTGTTATCCTATGATAATAACCGGGACCGACTGCTTGACATGACCTCCGAATCACGGAAATAAAAAAACATTTGATGTTCATCAAACACTTAGATTTGATGAATGTGTCGTTACCATACTTTTGAAAATAAAGTGAATTCACTATGATAAATTAAGTTAAAAGTTATTAGTTTATTTTAATAATTTTGATTATGGGCTAACATTGTATTCTTATACTCATCACATAGTTTGAGGTTCGAATTTACTAATCATATTAAAATATTTTTTTCAGGGATGTACAAGGCAAGAGCATTATAAATTTCTGCATAAGTTTAGCTATCGGTCAGGGAATACTAGTCATTTTGAAATTAGCAGAGTACTCTGACATGGATTTGTGTGCAGCTCGAGGTAATATTCATCTAAGACTTGTTTAAACCTTAAGTCAGCATTGCAGCATCTCCAATGATGATACTGATCACAGTTTTTAATATTTTATTATATCTTCATTGTACACATTTTACATTAAGGAAATGGAGATATTTAAAAATTTAGGATAATTTACATACTGTCATTATAACACTGTTGTTATATAAATACACTTTTTGATTGAATAAGACATGTGAACACATTGGCTCAGCATTCAAGTCTTCATCATTCGAAGGGTAGCTCACACACACATTCATACACACAAAGATACATACATATATACACCACCCACACACACACACACACACATACACACACACTAACACACAATACTTACTCACATTTATATTCACACAGACTTTTTCATTTTTATCCATCTCACATGTTACAGAAAATTAATCTTATTACACCCTCTTTGCCTACTTATCTGGAGTTAGGAGAGGCTGGTTATTCTGTCATACAGGTTCTACCTAGTACGGAAACCAGTCTCTCACACAGATCTCTTTGTTTTCTGGAATTTTGTGTATATTTTGATTTAACAGATTTTTGTAATTTTGTGTGAGAGAAAATATGTAAAAATAAATAAATAAAACACTGTTAATACTTTGTTACTGTTGTTAAGTGAATGATTTATTTACTCCGACGGGACGCGTCTTAGTTGAGACGGGGCAATGTCTGAGGACCGACAGAACCCTTCGCTCCCTGAATGGGCGAATGATATCAATGAGGATCTTGCACTTATAGTCCTTTTGGAGAACCTAGGAAAAGCATGGGACTATTTCTGTTTTCTTTTTATTACTGTTGTGTACTTATTTTTTAACTCATTATAGTCATTATCGATCATAGAACTTTTTAACCTATTGAAAGGTTTTAGCAAATAGTCCAATAATGTGTAAAAAATAGGGTGTCGTAATCTAGTGTAATGTTGTGTTTTTTTTTTTTTTTAAACTGTCAAAATGACTCTGCCCTGCCTGATGGAAAGCATAAGCAGAATGCAAGAGTGGTGGTCACCATCCTCAATGCGAAAAAGAACAATGCAGTATGGTGACCCACACTATGGCGGCTTGGAGGGAAAGGGGATGGTGAGGGGGATAGGGGGCGTTGGATTGGGGTATGGGCCTCCGGTATCCTCACTCACTCGATGAAACACAGCGTAAGCGCTGTTTCACACCGGTTTTCTGTGAGGCCGTGGTATCACTCCGGTCGAGCCGGCCCATTCATGCCGAAGCGTGGCTCTCCCACGGTATAAATTTTAGCTGTTCTGTCTATACCTTAAAACTATAACTCATGGTACGGAAAAATATCGTATTTTTTTTCAACCATATTCTACGCGTCCAATTTTTTACTTAGGCTTTTATTTACTTATACATATTTTTATTTTAAGGTTGCGCTACGCCTTGAATTAGTCCTACTTATAGTTCTCGATGGCGTAAGAAAGTGGTTCCCGGATCCCTCCCGTCTCAGGCGCTGAGTGGCACACCGTGTGGTTTTAGTCGGTTCGATTCCGACACACCACCCCGCCGCAAACCCCGATGGGGTGAAAACCCAAGAGGGTTTCCACACGTAAAAAAAAAAGAAAGTACGGGGCCTACTTATAGTACGGGAAGTAGCGTTGCAATTTATGTAGGCATTTAATACCGAATGAATTTTTTACAAACAGTTGGTTAATATTCAGAAATCAGTAAAGCGAGCGTCAGTTGTCGCACTAGCAGTGGAGCTAAAAGATACAGCATGAAAAAGTCATTGGAAAAACGGTTAAATATCAGTCACGTACATGAACCTCATTTAAAAGACGGCAAATAAATTTATTTTGTCCTAATGAAAATTATATATCCCATTTTTTGTACTTGAATAAGAAAATAATCAGCTGTACTTTTGACGGAGGTAACATCGGGGTGTGTGGGGGCGAACCACAATCTTTCGCCCTTTTTTTTTATTTTTTTTTTTNTTCGACTGGTCCATAAGTTCAAAGTCGCTCAGCGTGCAATGGAGAGGTATATGCTCGGCGTTTCTCTAAGGGATCGCATTAGAAACGAGGTGATCCGACAAAGAACCAGGGTCATCGACGTAGCCCACAGGATTAGCAAGCTGAAGTGGCAGTGGGCTGGCCACATTTGCTGAAGAACCGATAACCGTTGGGGTGAACGAGTTCTTGAGTGGAGACCGCGTCTCGGCAAACGTAGTGTAGGACGTCCACAAGCCAGGTGGAGCGATGATTTGCGCAAGACGGCTGGCAGGAGCTGGATGCGAGAAGCCATAGATCGAACTAAGTGGCGTGAAATTGGAGAGGCCTATGTCCAGCAGTGGACTGCGATAGGCTGATGATGAACATCGTCACCGACACAAAATTAATAAATGTACTGTGGTGATGTTTATATGTTTTTTTAAATGGGATTAATGCAATATTTTAATATAGTTTCGCTTCGTATAAAATCATGGGAGCAGATTTTTTCCCAATGATTTTTTCAAGCTATCTCCTTTAGCTCCACTGATATCGGAGCAGCTGACGTTCGTTTATAATTCCTGAATGTTCCCTAAATATGCTTGCTAATCCCGAATTCCTGTCATCGAAATCATAATCCCTCTGCTTCCCTAAAGTGCCGATATGGATAACCACTCCTCAGTCAGTTGCTATCTCCCATTCTAGACGGATGTCTTAGAAATCGTAATTTCTATTTCTTGTAATTTCTAATTAATAAATTAAATAATTAAAGTGTATAATTTCTAATTCAATTTATAGTTTGTATTATTTTTAAAACTCCAAATTCAGTAACCCATGTAACATTGGTGCCAGCGTAAAGGGATTCTAAAATCCCCGGAGAAACTATATCTCCGAATTTTAGTGTAAAGTGCTTAAGTGAAGTGTCAGTGAACTCAGTGCAATCGTCACCGCCATCTATTTCACCGCCGTATCGCCGCTGAATCACGAAAAAATTAGTATCGCCGATGCTCAACCTAGAAAAAAGAAAACAATTAAATACCGCATCCATTTACATCGTTATTCCCCGAGATCTTTGAAACGTGGAAGTTATGACTTCGCCATCACTGTGTCCTGTATTACTCACCACTGCATTCTAAAAATCCTGGAAAGGATGTCGACCCATCTCCTTCGCTGTATCCTGAAAATTCACATTCACATTTACGATCAATCTCCAGCTCTCCTGCTCGCCGAATCCTGCAAGGTGAAACCACGTTATGTTCCTGCTAACCCTGTGAGTCAACTCATTTCTGTGACTTTAAACTGTCTTTTGTGCTGTGTAATAAAACGTCGAACATTTCCATACAATTGCCGCATCCATGACATTTATACTCCTTGTATATTCTAAACCATAGCAATTGTCGAGCCAAGTGTGTCTCATCCGGTAGCTAATTTCTGCGAACTGATAACATTTTGTCTCGCTATGTCACTGTGCTTTTTTTTACCGAGTTATTTTATTTAAGTTATAACCTTGATTGATTTACATCTTGGTCGCGAACTTAACTATTTTAACTATTTAAATTTACTTACATGTTGATAACGAAAGATATTAAAGAAGACTGTAGCAAAGTGTTTGAAATCAAATGAAATATTTTAATCAAATTTATTGGAACCTTCGACGGTTCTCGCGACAAATTAACAACATTTCTAAACAACTGCCGCAAAGCTATACAACTCGCTTCAGACTCTCAAACAGATATTCTTTTAAAATATATATTAAGCCGTCTTGAAGGTAAGGCAGAAACTGTAAGTTTCATATTTAGGCCATATTATCACCAATCACGGTGTAAAAACTAACCCCGACAAGACAAAAGCCGTCAGAGAATTTCCAAGCCCCAAATGACCGAAAGACATAAAATCCTTCTCAGGACTAGTTTCCTACTATCTTCGATTCATTCTAGACTTGTCTAAGATTGCGAAACCACTGACTCAATTACTAAAGAAAGACACGCCGTTCAATTGGAATGATGAACATCAATTAGCTTTCGAAACTCTTAAGAATAAACTTATTTCAGCCCCTATCTTAGCCTATCCTGATTTCACTAAGCCCTTTGTCCTGACGTGTGACGCATCACAATATGCAATTTCTGCAATCTTATCTCAAGGCCCAATAAATAATGATCGTCCTATTGCATATGCATCTCGGACTTTGAACAAAGCTGAATGCAATTATAGCGAGACAGAAAAGGAATGCCTAGCCATCATATTTGGCACAAAAACTTTTATGTCATATCTTTATGGACGTGACCGATCACCGGCCCCTAAAATGGTTAATTAACTGCAAAAAGCCTGCATCTAAATTAGTGAGATGGAGACTCAAATTGGAAGAATTTGACTACGAAATAGATAGAGTACAAAAAGGGGAAAATTAATAGTAATGCTGATGCCCTGTCACGATTTCCTGTTAATCCAATATCAACCCAAGATCTAGTTCGGAATAAGAAATTCCTCAAGAACTCTTTGACGAACTTATTGATTTGGGCGCTCTAGATGACAGCACCTTAGACGCACAAAATGTAGATACTGACATAATGACCCCTCCGACTCCCGTAGACTCTTCAAGCATTCCTGCTCCCATAGAAACACCTGAAACCAGGGAAAAAACCCTTACTCCATCCAATGACGAATATTCAGATTTCCTATAATCCTTTTCCGATAAAAATGAAACTTATAACACTCAAATAACAGAACACAACGAGACCCTACTAAAGAGTAATGCTAAAGCAATCATCATCCCTGTATCTATAGACCTCGATGAATCCAATCCCTATCTCCAAGACCTCTTATCCGAATCAGAACATCCAAATAGAGTCCTACAAGAAGAAATAGAACTTCATTCATTTAAAAATTAGAATTAAAAGGTAAAATTTACTATCTCTTATTTACAAAGGTCCACTATTTCGATAATTGCACGTGTCCTGATACCTTTAAAACTTTAAAATTAGCTAGAGATGATATTATTCTTCAAGGCGATATAGATGAAATAGCTATATCAGACTTTAAGAACTCGTTTGAACATCATTCTTTTATTAAAATCTACGGCATGCTCACATACCTATTTAACAACAGTAATATTAAAGTCAATATATGCCACAATACTATTATCTATCCTGTACCATCAGAGATTGCAAAAACCCTTAGAGAAAATCATAATATTCCCATAGCAGGACATTTGGGATCTAACAGAATGTTTGAACGAATTAAAGAACAATATTATTGGAAAAATATGAGGTCGGACATAGAGAACTATGTCAAAAATTGTGCCCTATGTCAGACAAATAAAGCCCTTCGTGGAATCAATAAATCACCCATGCAGATTACTACAACCTCTACTCGCCCATTCGAGAGAATTAGTTTTGACATAGTCGGACCCTTACCGAAGCTGGACCTCATAAACTTAAATTTATACTTACTCTCCAAGACGACCTGACTAAATTTTCCATCGCTTATCCTATTTCCAACGCCACGGCAGAAGAATCATGTGAGTGTTTATTTCACTGCATATCCCTTTTCAGTATATCAAAAACTATACTTACAGATCAAGGAACAAATTTCACTGCCAATTTATTTAAACGCACATGTGAAGTTCTAGAAGTCGAATGGGACAATAAAAAGATTGATTCATTATTAAAAGACAATATCCTAATTACAACTTCTACTCTTAAATCTTTTAATGAAACAATTAATGTAATTAAATATAATGAAAATCAACTCAATCTTGTCATTGACTCTTTATACAAAGATGTTAAAAATTAAAGCTATGTATCTGAAGAGTTAGGAATAAGATCACGCGTACTAGAGCTAATATCTATGATAGAAAATAGTCTCTTATCCTTATCCTTCAAAGTTGAAGACATTGTAAATTCAATTGAACTTTATTCTCAATTAGTAGATAACTATAGATTTATTCCAAATTCTAAACAATTACCTGTACTTCTAACTTTAGGCAATATCCACACTTCAGTAGCTTATGACATTCATAATCCTGTTTCCTATACAATTATGATTCCATCCACTAAATACATAGGCATAAGTATAGATAAATCTATTTACTGTACTAAAGAACACTTAACTGTTTGTAAAGTAGTTAATGATGATCACTATCTCTGTAATATCCCTATAACTCACTCTACAGCTGCAAACCCCTCCTGTGAAACGGAAATAATTAGTAAAGTACTTACGTAGAAATTTTAAAACTTCTTTCTTCCATGGACATGTCAATATATGGCTACGTCTACGGAGCCATAAATGGTTATATGTTATGACCGAGAAATCTAGGTTAAACATAGAATGTAATTCTACTCAGTTAAAGGAATTAGATATAAGTGCTAGTGGTATATTATACTTACCTTCAGGGTGCGTCGCATACTGTAAAGACACACGTCTTGTTTCTCAAGAATATGTAAACGTTGTGCTAAGTACTGTTAAGTTCAATTTAAATATACTCAACTATTCATGCTGTAATAAATTAGCTTTTAATAACATGGTACCCAACTTACCTCTCGTACCCTGAAAAATGTAAACTTAGATTCTCTTAATTATAATAACATAGAAACAATAAAAGAATTAGATAAAATCATTGAAAAGCCGCATATTTATTTATTTATTTTAAAACTTCATGCACACATGTACAACGGCGGGCTTAATGCCCGAGGCATTCTCTACCAGCCAACCAGCCAACGCATATTGTCCTTTATGGAAATTTAGTACTTTAACAATTGTAATTGTTGGTTTAATATGCCTCTTTATGTTTTATAAGATCTATGTAAATTTGATTCATAACAAAACCAAATGTAAATAACCTCTAAATCATAATCCTGTTATCCTCGAACCAGATGAAGGAAATATCTCAATTGCTAATCTTCGAATTGGCTAAGTCCCGTAAACTCCATTAAAACTATGAAGTTTACTCTTATCCGGGGAGCTGTTATAATTCCTAAACGTTACCTAAGTATGCTTGCTAATCCTGAATTCCTGTCATCGTAATCATAATCCCTCTGCCCCCCTAAAGTGCCATATCAGCACTTTAGGGCATAACCACTCCTCAGTCAGTTGCTATCTCCCATTCTAGATGGTTGTCTTAGAAATCGTAATTTCTATTTCTTGTAATTTCTAATTAATAAATTAAATAATTAAAGTGTATAATTTCTACTTCAATTTATAGTTTGTATTATTTTAAAAACTCCAAATTCAGAAACCCGTGTAACAGTTCGAAGCTGTTATGATTTAGGTGAAAATTATTATTGTTATGATTTTCAGCCTAGCCGTTATAAATTATCGCACGCTCAACTATAGCACTACCTCCCGTACTACGAGTATTAGCGTAGGTATCTTTTGACAATAACGTTGTATTTTTACCAATTTACAGTACAACTTTTTTTTTCAGGGTTTTTGACATACTTTTTTATAATAGCAGCATTTTTCTGGACAAATGCTATTTCAATACAGGTGCTGATAAATACAATGTAAGTATTTGCCATAATTTATCACTAAGTGCACACACTCGAACCCATGGAATAATATTGAGGATAAATAAAATAATTTCAGAAGACCAGCGGCTTTGGACTACAGCTGGCATGAATTCAAGTGGTATTTTTTATACTCTTGGGGAAGTCCTGCCGTTCTCACCGTCTGTATGGCCATAGTAAACTTCCATCCTGGTAAACACCATAAACCCGGTATTGGCCTTAATTACTGTTGGTTCTTTAGTAAGTTTAAACGTTTATGCTATTTTAATGTGGGTCAAAGCGATGACGAACTGCTTTTGGTAATTTTCAGAAGATGCCTGTTTTAAGTATCCTACTCCTTCCTGGTTTGACCCCAGGGTAGCGGCGGGCTGCCTTGCGCCTGCGTGCCTACAATCATAACGGCCGATTTCATCTATGAAACCGGACCGCCATCCTATTGTTGTTCTATCCTATTCTGTTCTGTATCTGTTAGTGCGGCTAGCACCAACACACAATTATGTATAAACTGGATTGTCAATGAAGATTATTATTATTATTATTAAAATAGGCATTTTAAAATGACTGGAGATGCTTTGCAATTCGATCCGATTAAAAAACTCAAAATGTATCTATTTCGTACTTCGCAGTCTTTATTTAATGGAACAGTGGTATGATAGAATGTCCTCATTTCTGTCATACCACTGTTCCATTAAATTTTTAATAACTTCTTCCATTTGACTTTTTAATAACTTTTACGACAGGCAAAGATGTTTTAATTCATAGAATTGGTTAAAAAAGTAGGCATTTTTACATGTAGTATACAAATTCAAATATTTTTTCTGTTTTCAGATAGAACCCAGCAATGGTATTATATGTATAGTGTGATGTCCCTGTTATTGGCAGCCAACATCGCTATTTTCATATATATATCACTAGTTATATGGCGTCTCTCTTCCTCCTCCAGTCATCTGAAGACATTGAAATACAAGTAAGCTTAGTATAAATTCATTTTGTAATCAACGGTGTGGTGGTTTTACACAGCTTAAACATTCATTATTTATACTTCCGACTCACACCGAGTTTAGAGTACTAGAACCACCCATCCCGGTTTTGAACTGTAACTTTTGTACTGTTGAACATTCAAAATGACAACTATCACCTCCACTATAATGATAAGTATTCTATAGCACTCGGGGATAAAAAACCTTCCTGATAATGAAGAATTCTCTAAATCGGATCAGTTTTATAAAGGTGACATCGAAATGCTGGATATATGCCAAGGCTTCACGACAAGCGGACTTGGGGTGCCCGCAACCAACCGATTCCTGCAACCTTCAACCGGACCACCCAGTACTACCCACGTTCTGTCTTCTAATATGTGGTCGCCACTCCAGAACTTATGGCCTCATCAGCTATCTTATCGGCGACCACACACTTGTAGTAGAACGACGAACGAACCAATAGTTAAACACATGTTTTGTTACTAGTATGTATAGTGTATACAACCATTGAGCAACTTCTATGTTGTATTTTCAGGTTTGTATTGAGCGTTCGACTAATATTACTGATGGGTTTACCGTGGGTGTTCGAAATGATCGAATCTCTGTGCGGAAAACATATTATTTGGTGTGTTTAATTATCGTTCTTACTAAATTGTTAATGCGATTACCTAATTAATACTAACCTAATCAAAACATAATATTGCTTACACTTGTCGTTCTAACAATCTTATTTTGTAGTCGTATTTAAGTGCACGAAGGATTGTACTTTTTGTTTTTTTTATGGAATAGGGGGCAAATGAGCAGACGTATGATGGTAAGTGATTACCGTCGCCCATGGACACCCGTAACACCAGAGGCGTAACAAGTGCATTGCCGGCCAATGGGTGGGGAGGGGGATGAGGGGAAGGGTTGGATTATGGGCCTCCGGTATCCTCAATCACTCGGTGAAACACAGCGCAGGCGCTGTTTCACACCGGTTTTCTGTGTGGCCGTGGTACCACTCCGGTCGAGCCGGCCCATGCATGCCGAAGCGTGGCTCATAAGTTTATCATTCATCATTACATTTTGTTCTTGATTCTTTATAAGCCAAGCATTAGTTAGTATAGGTGAACTGCTCTGAACTGCAGCATCAGCCAGTAATTGGTAGAAAAAGTCACATATAACTCATCTGAAAATATAAGTCCCCAAAAGACATCCAAAGTGATTGGCATATTCAACATTAACGCTGGTACTGACTCAAATATACTTATTTGAGTCAGTACCAGCGTTATTGTTGATGTGTCATTGTGAATGTGTATAGTAGAACTTTCTTTGATTTTTTTATCATGCTTTTCAACAGTTGTTTAGCAGTGCAGACCGCTCTTAACAGTATCGTATTACTTTATATTGTTCTCAGGAGAATAATTGACGTGTTCAACAGTATGCAAGGGCTGTTAATATTTTTACTGCTAGTAGTTTTACGTAAACGCGTGATAAAACTGATGCTTAAGAAAGGCTGGCTGGCTTGTATATCAGGATTCGTCGAGAAGCACCTCGCTCTCAAAGATGATGAAGAAAATGTTGTACAGCACACTGACATACCGATGTCGATGAGCAACAGAAATACTAATGAAGATGGATTGTAAGGCCTAAGAAGAAAGATCCAGGGAAAAGATAAACGGAGGAAGACGCCTGGTTGTCCATTAAAGTAAATATACTTTTAAAAATATATTGTCAAACATTCGAAGCAGGCAAGCAAATACTTCACCAAGAAAATCATTACACTGAAAGCAATATAGAATCGTAATTAACAAAAGTTTGTGACAATCTGATTTGAAATTATTTGTATTAAAAGTTGTTGTTACTACACACATACACATACATGTTATACTAGATTTTACCTTCTGTTCCACCCGCGTATAAGTCGGATATCGCGGTAAGCGAAAATCAAATTAAAAATTTTCTTTACAAAAATTTTCAAGAATTTAGTACAAAGTAAAATTTTAAAAGAAAATAATAAATTTTAGGAGTCTTAGTGTTTTTTCTCTTTTTTTTCCTTTATTTTTTATTTTTTGAATTCTTATTGTAATGATTGTATTAATTGTGTGTACTACTAAAAATCATATATAACAATCTGATGTCCATGATGGTTGTCTGGAAGAGACGGTCGAATCTTTTCCTTTTTCACACTCACAATTAATACAATCATTACAATAAGAATTTAAAAAATAAAAAAGGAAAAAAAAGAGAAAAAGAAGAACAATGAAAAAAATATTTACCTTAATAACCTACGTACTTAAAAAGTACTTAAAGAACCATAAAAAACCATAAATAAATTTGTTTCAAAAATAAATCACTGATGAGCAAAAAGATACGCCCCCGGGTGGGCTCGAACTACCAACCTTTCGGTTAACAGCCGAACGCGGTAACCAATTCCGCCACGGAGGCTCCTGCATGAAAGACCCAAATAACTGTTTAGTTATTTGAACGGATAAATGTGACGCGTAACGGATAAATGTGATGCGTAACCGAAAAAAATGTGACGGTAAATTTTTTTCCAACGCCGATAAAGAAGTTTCACTTCAAAAATGTGGCTTTCTACAGCAAATTGTTTTTCAGAATCGGTTCATTAGATCGATAGATTATCCCCTACAACCTTTCAAACTTTACCTCTTTCTATATAGTCATCAACAACCCATAATACCCCATTGCTGAACTCAGGTCTCTCTCAGGAGAGGGTTAAGTTCATACATCCCCACGCTGGCCGAGTGCGAGCTGATGACTGGCAAGACAACGTTGTGGCTACATAATTATACCGTTGGATGTTTTTAAGCCGCCCAATGGCAACTAAGCTTCACGACTGTTATTCTTTGATATAAACCGGGACAGACCGCTTAACGTGACCTCCGAATCACGAAGACACTCATGGTATTTCGTCACTAACGATCACCCATCCAGGTACCGACCGCGATGAAACTGATGGTGATTGTGGATCTCTCGCTAATTTCATGTAGAAGTCTGGTAAGCAATATTTTTTCGAATGAGATTAACGGCAACAAAGTTATAGGTCGATACGAGGTTATTTCGTGAGGTGGCTTTTCAGGTTTGGGAATCATTATTACCTGTGAAACCTTCCACATAACCGGGAAGTAACCGGATCTGAGTTTTGATAAAATTAAACAAAGTAGTAAGATACGTAATAGGCATATGTATAATAATAAATGTATTATACTTATGTCATAAATATGTTTATGTCTATAAGTTGGCCTTAAAGTGACTGACTAATGAATCAGCAAAACTGTCAGATTTGTTAATTGAAGACTCGACAAAATAGAGTTGAGTTGTTTGATTAAAGAAAATCGCTTTTTAATTAGGTACATAATTAATACTTCAGGAATTGTCACAATAATAACAACTTATAGTAATAAAGTACGACTTCATAACTATCACAAATAATACTTTATCTATAGATTAAGGTATGAGGACTCTGTTGAACTAATGGACCTCAAAGGGACCGAACGAACCTCAATAAATAAGTACTTCTCCAAATTGATATAATAAATCAATCAGCACATTATTAAGTCAGCTTTTAACGTTGTTTCATAAACATACCTACAATAATATATACCTACAATATATATACCTACAATAAATAAACATACCTACTACTGCCATCAAGAAAACAAAATCTGAAGTTAATATTATATTTAAAAAGCTTAGCGCTATCCTCTGAAAGCGTATCTTCTTGGGCCTATTATCATGAGCAGTCAAATCTTTACAGTTCCCTGGAAATTACAATTCAAGAATAATTATTTCTCCAAATGTATTTTAATTATAATTTTTTGTTTAAGTTAATTTCGTGAGTGTGTGTTTCTTGGTGCACTTGTAATGCATTGTAATACTGTTTAAGAAGTATAAGTTAGCTTCTTTATCGCATTAGGTCAACCTATTATGATAGTGACGGTACAGTACAGTACTGATAATGCACATCGACCTCTAGAAAGAGACATTCGGCGAATTTTGGCTTTGTAGAGCGTTGTTCCTTTCGCACGACATACTAACAATCCGGTATCTATTAAAGCTGTTAAAACAATTATTGTGAGTTGCTTATTTTGATGATTCTTTTTATTTATTTTTGTATTAAATATTTTTTTTCAATTTGTAATTTCAATTTGTAATGACAACCCTTAACATTACTAAGATATTTTTTGAAAAGAGATTTAGTGGTACATCGTATACCGACGACGATTAAGAAAAAAATAAACATTACTACACAAAAAAAACTTTACCTTTGTTTGTACTATTTATTTTATGATTATTCTTTTTCTTTTGATTCATGATCAAAGGAAAATATCTGTGTTAAAGTCATAGTTTCAATAGTAAATCCATTCACATAGTAATTGTTCTTTAGCGGGATGAAGACATTTCCTACGTTCTTCACTAAACAAAACGGATTTTGTTATTGGAACGACATGAGAGATTAGTTCCACACAATCAGGATGTCCTGTATTCCCAGTGCGTGTCTTTTCTTATTGACAACTTTACGAAAAACTTAAACGTAGTTTTACAGCCGATACTGCACATACAATCTCAAACCTGACAAGCAAACAAGCACTAGTGCTCGAAAGAAACCTAAGAATCGGAAAGTGAGAATCCTGAGCCAGCGCCCTTCTTTTTTTAAGTTTTAGAAACCCCCTCTAGCCTTCACCCCACCTGGGTTTGCGGTGGGGTGGTGTGTCGGAATCAAGTCGACTGAAACCACACGGTGTACCACTCTGCACCTGAGACGGGAGGGATCCGGCAACCGCTTTCTTACGGCACCCTGCCCAAAACTGAAATAATGCCTATTCTAACACTCTTTCCTAAGGAGACCTATGTCCAGCAGTACAGTATAAAAGCCTTTGATGATGATGATGACAATATCTAAAGAAATAACTCTAATACAATCGACGAAGTTCTAGGCCTAATTGAGTTTTGCTGTCTAGCGAAAATGTGACAGATATCTATAATATTGTACACTATCGAGCGCAATGACTAATATTTTTTTTTTGTAAAATATTTTGATGATCTTACAAAGTAACCAAAACTTCAAATTCATTTATTGTTAATAGCGTAATAATATGAACGAAAATATATTTTAGTAATATTCTTGTTATTAAAATTTATGACTTATAATTATTTCTAAAATCAAAGCTATATAATGGACTTACTTCTTGGTCTAGTTGAGTCTAGTGGTTATTGCCGGACTGCTATGCCGGCGGTTGAGGGTTCGACTCCCACCCAGGACAGATCAAATACCGAAAGATAACAAAACAATCTCATAATAGTCCAGGAGCCAGTGACAGATTTTCATGACCAAGTCCCTCCCAAATGAAAATTCGTAAACTGCATTAGGTATTTACATTATGAATATTTGCGACCATCAGCTGCAACTCCGTAGGTGGAGCGTGCGTCGCAGCCTCCCTCGCATGGAGATAAAAAGTTGTTTGTCATTTCCTCCCATTTGAGAGTTTGTCCGATTATAGTTCATGAAGGAAAAACAAAGTCAGCTGATCATGACATGTGGATTATACGTCAGCTGGCTGTTTGAACATGAAAATAAAAACATTTGCAATGATTTCCTCTCAATTAAAAATGTATCCGGTGATAGTCTATACTTAGACTGACCTTAAATGCTGTAATAATTAAAAATAAACAACATATTACTTTTGAATTGAGAATCTGTCATTTTTTTACGATTGTTCATTATGTTTTCTTAATTTCGCGCCTTTATATTGTAAAATATATAGTGATAATATAATGGAGTGCGGTGATAAAAAGAACCGAATCGCTGTGATTGCATAATTTGTAAAAGAAATGTGTGTAAAGATAAATGTTAATGCATGAATTTAAAGGCGATCTTCAATTTAAACGTGAAAGTACTCGTAATGAATATTTTACTTAAAACTGCTAATGTCAAGTTTGGTCGCTTCAAAATTACGCATTGCTTTAAAAAATGCACAGGCGCTAACTTTCACAGTAACGAGTTGAAAAAGAAACCTTTTTATAGATACTATAAGAATCTCTTATGGTTGTACATTTTAAAGATACTCCGATTAAGTCAAACTGATAAAAAAATTGATCAATTCTCTCAATTGCGACTTCCACTAGTTTCGATCGCTTTATTTTTTTGATTTGGTACTGAAATAATAAATTTAGATGTATTTTTATTTAGATGTATATTCTATTGCTCGGGGCTTCGCACGGTAGTTCATATTTATAACGTTATAAATATTTTATTACTGCCTCTACAACATAAAGTTTACTGCCCGGTTGGACTGCACCATGTACTTAGGGTTCAAATTCCAAATGGGACAACACTTTGTGTGATCCACAAATTGTTGTTCTGAATCTGGGTGTTCTTTGTGTTCGTAAAGCCCACAGGATGTAGATTCCTAAAGCGGGCGTTGTCTTTCAACAAATATATCAAGTTTGTGGTCCCGGTGATTCAAGCTATGCGTTCTGAATCAGTCAGTCATGGTAAGTACATTTTACATATATTATTTTACGTAAGTAAAATAATATATGTAAAATAAAGGTACAATTATTATTTATACTATTTATTATTAATATTATAAATTCGAAAGTAACTCTGTCTGTTTCTATATTACGCTTTCACGGCTAAACTGCTAAACCGATTTGGATGTATTTGCAGAAGGACAAGGACTATTTTTTGTCAATAACTGACACACAAAAGCTAGTGTTGTAAAAATTAATTACACCCACAGCCTAAGTTTTAAAAATTAATACTTAAACATATTTTATTGAAAAATAACAGTATTATAAAATATAATAATTAAAGTCAAAAGTTTGCATACCTGTTCAAAGTTGTTTTTTTATAAAAGTTTCATGACAAAAGATCGTGATGATTGTCACCCACCACCCTCCCACGAGCGACATCGATTTAAACAAGTAATTTTGCTCAAGAATCGATTACGAGCCGCTGTGATAGAATAATTCATAATTAACAACACTCATTCTGCAATTGTACGCGGCCCTAGAGGATCCAGTGCGTGTTCATTGTGATAAGTGACAAAAGTATAACAATCTATTTATTTCAAAGTTCTTCACCATGAAGGTAAGTAATTTTGAGAATTAAAATACAGTTTGAATATTTATTAAAGTAAACTATTGTAAATAATAGTTAGATATAAATTAACGTATAATTATGATGTACAAAATTATAAATCTCATTAATTTGTTTAAAGTAATATCACTTTTCTTTAAAGTTTACAGTGAGAAATAATAATGATTCTTGAAGTTTTAAAAATTATTTTAATTCCTATTTTTACCTCTGGTTTATATTTTTTTTTATATTACATACAGTTTCTTTTTATTTATACATTTATATACGTGATTATTTTATTTCAACACTAGTTTATGCCGGCTCCGACCGCGTATATGTTGGTTATCGCGGCAAATAGTAGCCTATGTGTTATTCTGATGTATAAGCTATATTACTGTAAAGTTTCATCCAAATACGTTCAGTAGTAATTTTTGCGTGAAGGAATAACAAACATCCTCACAATCTTTCACATTTATAATATTAGTAGGAAGACTTATAAATGTAATATAATAAACCTACCCACGATTGAAATTAAGCGGTGTTATGCAGCAAAATTGTTTTTGATATCACTCCTTTTTTAATAGCAATTTTTTCCTACCTGCTTTTTAATAGAAATTAAATTTTATTCAATCTTAATAACATCTACCCGTTGCTTGTTTTATCATTTTGGAAAGTCGTTGACTTTAAGACGCAGTAGTAACACTAAATAAGAACAATCTGTTGGAATCTTCAGGTATTGATAAATAGATATTTGTGAAGATAGGTACGTATCAAATAACTTAAATTACCTGAAAGGATCATGTTCATTCATCCATTTCATTAGCATATTTATTGCATGGTGGGAATGCCCGCTGATGGTAAAAATACTCTTGAGAAATGTGTGTTATAATCTCTACTGACGAGATACAAACAAGTCAACAATGTATGAATGTGTAGTAGGATTAATTTTACTAAACAAGCATTGCATTGACCTAAAAATATAATTAGTCACTAAATATTTTTACAAAATAATTTGATGTCATATTATCAACCAAATAGTGACACGCATATACTACATTTTGCCCAAATTTCATGTAACACAGAATGCAGTCGACATCAAATGCTTGTGATAAATTTTTTTTTTGGTAAAATAATCTGTAGAATATGGGCTAAGACGACGAAAGTTAAAGAAGGCCTTTGATTTAAGTAAAATCTCTTGATCGAGCCTGTTTCGTGTCAGAGAAACAGATTACAGCGGTTATAATTCGACCTATGACATTTAAGCTTGCTCACATTACCAAGCACTTATTTGTTTAGCCAAAATATAAGCAAATGATATGATTATTAAAACTTCGATCAGTTATTTTTGTGATTTTCTCCTTGACTTTACTTATTTTTTATATCAACAGAACAACAATAGGTTCATTATCCTAAAAGATATTCCTAGCTTTAAAGCTTTCATGTTTATTTAATTTTATCTACCCCCACAACAACATTTATTAATAAACCTTTTTAAAGAAGTATAAGGAATCAAAAAATCGAATATGTGTTTTGGTACATCTTGAACATCTAATTATTTTATTCCTCATATGTCGGCTGTTCAAATATGCAGATAGCCTTCTTAGAACAGTACTGTTTTCATTTACTAAGGTATACACTTTTTTAACAGAGTCATTCTCTCATAGAAACTTTGATTACTTACCCACAAACAGCTGTTAAAATGACATTTGTAAGGATATATGTAATTCTAAGCAATTCGTCAAAGTCAAATATTAAACTATATAAAGAGCTGATGGTCTGTTTATCTTCGCTAAGTTCTACCGTGTCAACCTTAATGTTTAAATAAATAAATATCTTTGAACATATTAACACACAACGCCATCTAGTCCAAAACTAAGCAGAGCTTGTACTATGGGTACGAGACAACTGATAAAAATACATATACTATACTTTTTTTTGTAAATACAAACATATTATACATAGAAAACACCCAAACTCCGAAACAAATATTTGCTGATCATACAAACATTTGGTCCGACTCAGGAATCGAACCCGAGACCTCATACGCAGCACCACTGCGCCACCGATGCGGTTTAGGGTAAAAGCAGTCAACAAGGAGGACATACGGTTTGAAAACCATTATGAATATATGAACAGAACTATTCTCAAAATAAATAAAATATTCTCTTTGATCGTTTTCATGACTGTAAAAGTAAATATAAATCAACACTTGAAACAAGAATATCTTTCTGCGGGCTAAGCAATCGTATATCATCAATCATGTCATAGTTTATAGTAGAACCAATAAACCTAT
Organism: Hyphantria cunea; assembly: GCA_003709505.1. Taxonomy (NCBI): domain Eukaryota; kingdom Metazoa; phylum Arthropoda; class Insecta; order Lepidoptera; family Erebidae; genus Hyphantria; species Hyphantria cunea. The sequence goes on from PKRV01000745.1 coordinate 460,484, forward strand.
TAAGTTTATACCATCGATATTTAGGATCCATTACACAAGAACGGTTATACGAATGTACCTAAATGACATTTGGCACAATTCTGTTTTCTTGTGTAATTATGTAATCTTTTGTGTATAATCTAAATAAACATGTAGTATAGCTGTCCCATAAAAAAATAATGACAAATACGAAATCAATACGAGCGAAGAGACTGGAAAATGCTATTACTTTACGAAATCGTATTTTGGTGTATCTTTTCTTACCTATATAACCTGAATTGGATTTTAAACTTATTTTGAGTTAGATAGTTTTATGAAAGTATAATACTTATTAACCACGACGATGGAATGACACCATAAAGTATAAATAAGTATATATTACGAATCCATACTAAAAAAATAATAGATATTATAATGGCTAAGCTTCCAATGAAATTTGGCGTGGAGATAGTTATATTCTTGAGGAAGGACATGGGCTACTATTTACCCTGATAACCGACATACACGCAAGCAGAGCCGTGGACAGAAGCTAGTATGTTAACAAAGTGCAAAATTATAATCGTTATAATTTTAGTTTGAATCATTTGTTAATGAAGGGGTTCTGGTGATGGTTAATTAGCACATTCATTTTCTGTTATGTTACTGTAATGAAGATAATATGTATTTTAATCTGCATGTTATTGCATTGATAATGAATCGGAGAGAAGTCAATAAATTATATATTTTAGTTATACAATTCGATTCACGTATACACAATACCTACTTGATTTGTTTGGATACGAACCGGACGCTTCTGTTGAATCCATAAATCAGGTTTTTCCCCATGAGAAAATATTATTCCCGTACAAGCAGATAGCAATTTCTTAGAATATCAGAAAATATGTTAATATTTAACGTACACGAAAACTAACCCCTGCCTATCATTAAAATTTTATTTTAATCTGTGGACTTTTGCTATTTAACTAAGTTAGGAGACGCCTTTGATTATTCTATATTAAAATAGTACTCGTTTTAACTTCTGGCTTCACTCGTATGATTACTTTTATGTTAATTAATGTTTAATTCTTTGTGTTATTGTCTGATACCATTTTGTTCTCAAAAATAAAATATCTTTGTTAATACCTATGTCAAAAACTAATTTAATTCAGTCTTTTTGGTTGCTCCTTGCTGCCTATCAAGAACTTTATATATTTTTGATTGCGATGGCCTTGGTGAATTCCCAAGAATTGGTCAAGAGGTGGCAAATAAATAATTAACGATAAACTTACCTAGCCCACTAGTTACAAAGCAATATACGACCATAAGGTCTCTTTTATAACACATAGGCATGAAGATATATAAGTGTGAAAGACTAATGACAACTTGGACATGTTTGTTTCTAAATATTCTTTAGATTTAATGGTTTTATTTGTAAGTATGTACTAAAGTTCATACTTTTTTATTTTATTACTAAATAACAAAATAGGGAAATGTTAATTTTAATAAATGCAAAGATTACAAACTTAAACATTACTATGTTTAAAAAAAATGTTTGGTAAACTATAATCCGTCTACGTAAAAATTACGGAGGAACACACAAACATACATGCTTATTCTTCTATTTGGCTTCGGCTTCGTAGTTGGGTAAAAAAAGTTAGATATAATTTGAAGTCTTAACACAATAGATACTGCGGAACTCTGTTGGTTTTAAATCACAGAATCAAAGGTAAACACTTTTTTTTTGTAATTGTAAGCAAATAGAAGAAGCGAAACAGTAAAACACGTGTAATAAAAAACAATAGCAGGAAACGGCTACTAATACCAACAGCGTCTGTAAGTTATAGTGCGAATTGCTTAAAACCACTGGCCCAATCTACGTAATTACTGTAAATAAATATGGCTGCGATTATTGAACAAACAGCTTCGATAGTAATATTGTATTATCAAAGCGAGTGAGAGCATAACTTTGGTTACATCTAAGTTTTAACAGATTCATCGTAAGTAGTAGGCTCTTTGAAGTAGGTAATCTTAAAATACATATAGAAATATATGATATATGATCGCATCCCATTCCCCATTGTATCCCACTCGCTTTGATAATACCAGATTACTATCGAAGCTGTTTGTGTATATTGTATTAACATTGACACATGTATACTGTATTTACATATAAATATAAACAAATAGTTTACTATTAGTAGTTATACATATGTATATACATTTTGCAGTGTATACTTATTTGTCAATTGGAAGGACGAAATAGATGTTTTAAAGAAAAACTGTAATTTATTGCTTCCCTCTAACCTACCTCATTCCTTTTCCGCATCACCCTATCGATCAGTCGAGTAGCTGAAAATGGCTTACATCTGACAATATATATATTTGGGCATGAAGTCGTAAACAAATATCACCTGAAGTGCTAAATTATTACATACCTATCTTTTTTACCAAATTTTACAAAAGCATGGAATTTAAAAGAATTTATTTGGAATTCTTTCTTCCTCCATTCTCCGACATCACTCTTCAGTTTCATCATCATCATCAGACTATCGCAGTACACTGCTGCACATAGAACTCTCCAATTGCACGCCACTTAGTTCGATCTATGGCTTCTCGCATCCAGCTCCTGCCAGCCGTCTTGCGGAAATCATCACTCCACCTGCTCTATGGACGTCCTACACTACGTTTACCGCAACGCGGTCTCCACTAATCGTTGCTGCAGCTTGCTAATCATCAGTTTAATTCTTTTCAAACCGTATCTTCATTTACACAGTCCATTCATCTTTTTCTAAACAAAAAACAGTATACTCTTTTACATACATCATCTCTATGCATCACATGTCCAATAAGTCAGGATAACCTGATGCTTTTGAACTTTTCATCCACTGGGCTGAAGGTAGTTCAGGCTGCTAACTAATACATTCATTCTTTACCTCATCCACAAAGTTGAATTATTGGAAGTACCAAAAAATATTGTAGAATTATAATTAATGCTTATGGTAAGTTTAGTATCAATAGGTTTTACGCATTAGTGTTAATACAGTAATATAACTGATACAAACACAAAACGACTTCCTTTTCCGAATGATAACGTACAAAAGTGCGTTATAATAATAGAATAAATTATAAATTTATTGTACTCCCGTGGCTATAACTACTATCACACTGTTAAAGTACTCCTGTATGAGAACTATTAAAGACCCACGTTTCTTAATTCTATGTCAAGGCAAAATAAAAACTTTTTCGTTTGATTGATAAGTTCCTCAACTTTTCGCAATTTTTCTACGAATCAAACTCCCTAATACCTCACTAATACGCTTAATTAAATTCAACGACATTTGATTTAAATATCTGTAGAATAAAGCATTATTTCCTACTACAAAATAATATAATGGCTTCAAGTCGGCAACAAATAGACGCGTCTGTTTTAAACTCGAGATAAAATGTGACCTGACATGAAACCGTATTAAAACAACATGCATATATAATATTTAAACACTAATTATCACACTTACACACATTTATATAGATAGTTTCAAATTAAGTAGATAGTAATATATCAATTTCAGTTTTTAATTGGTATTTTTCAATTGATAAATAATACGAAAATTTTTGCTTTTGCCCATGGCACCTCTTGCATGCATGTCGGTTATCGCGACAAACAGTAGCCTGTCTTTCTCCAAGATCCAGTCTATCTCTATATACTATATATATAATATAGTATATGTATACTATCCTTATATATAAACTGCTGCGCCGATTTCAATGAATTTTCAAATGGAGATACATTCATTGATTGATTGATTCTTGAAAAAGGGCATAGTCTATTTTTTACGTCGATTACTGACATAAACACGGGTGAAAACCTGATCAAAAGCTATAGATATAAGGATATGCTATATTATATATAGGATAACTGAAAAAATAAATATAATTTCAAAAGACTTTAAAACAAGCTTAGTCGGTTACAGAAAACATAAAGGTTATATACAAACTAATAAGAAAATCTAACGAAATTGTTTGTATTTACCACGTTAGGTGTATGTTTTACAGCGAAAGTACGAATAATCACGAATCAGCATCCGCCTTAGTAATTGATAACGGTATGATAGAGCTTACATTTTTGTAATTCGCTGGGTGCACGATGACAGCAGCGCCAACTAGCGGCTACAATATGGTAGATGACTGTATCGAAAATAAATACCGATGTCTTCTTCATTAAAACGAATATTACAAAACATTTCGGCAAATATAATTATTACAGCTTTTCACTTCTATTAGAAATTTGAATCAAATATATAATACTGAAATATATTGCGCAACTGAGCATTGTAAAACAGTGATGTCACAAGTTTGCACCAGCTTATACCCAGTTGCGTTATGTTACGAGTGGAAAACATGATTAGGTGTATCATATATCAGAGTGGCAGATGTAAATATACTACCTAACCACAGAGAAACCTAGTGCCAGACAATTCGAAAAAGAAAAGTGCTCAAAAGGGAAATACTTTGAAGAAATGTTTGTTTTGTTTCCAATTTGCTTGTTTGTGAAAATTTATGGAATTTGTGACCTTTATTTTTGCCACTGTTCTTGATGTTAACTACGCAGTAGGTTTGGTGACATGTTTAGTTTATTTTTACTTAAAATACACGAATACGTAAATTTCGCTATTAAAAAGTAACATTTGGTCTCCCAAAAGATGTTTTTTTGTGGTCTCCCACCGCCATACTATTATATTTTACTATTTGTATATTTATTACCACATTCTTTGTTACTGCGATTGATATAATAGACGACAATTTTAAATATCTTATAATAAAATTGCATAGTTTTGAAAAACAATCAACGCTATATAACTTAGCATATTGAATTGGCGAAAGAAAATATGATAACAGACATATATAGATAGATGGGCTGGTGACTGTTAATATTTGTACATACCTTGACTAACTAACGCTCGAGTTTCTAAAAGAAAGACAGATCACAATATTAATCAATTAACATAGTTGTCAGTTGGACAGTAGTATCATCATCATATCAAAAAGTAGCATCAAAAACATATCATAATTTTTATCATAGAAACAATTACTGGCACTATTCGAATGGATTTTCCATTTCACAGCTCTGTAACTGATCTAATGATTAAATTAATGTCCATAATCATACTTTCAGCAACTCAACATACTCTGTAGATTTACTGTAAGATGACAGCACGGTTGGCCTAGTGGATTGAGCTCTACTACGCCAAGTGTTGTGGGCTCAAATCCCAAATGGGAGAGCCACGCTTCGGCATGAATGGGCCGGCTCGACCGGAGTGATACCACGGCCTCACAGAAAACCGGTGTGAAACAGCGCTTACGCTGTGTTTCATCGAGTGAGTGAGGATACCGGAGGCCCATATCCCAATCCAACGCCCAGGCCGCCATAGTGTGGGTCACCATGCTGCATTGTTCTTTTTCGCATTGAGGATTGTGACCACCACTCTTGGATTCTGCTCATGCTTTCCATCAGGCAGGGCAGTCATATTTTGGCAGCTTAAATATAAAAAAAAGAAAAAAAAAAAAACACTTTGTGTGAACCACAAATTGTTGTTTGGAGTCTGGGTGTTCTTTGTGTCCGTTTCATGTATGTTTTTAAAGTACCCCCGCGACACAGAATGTATATTCCTAATGCGGGAGTTGTCTTAAATATAAGTTAAGTTAATATGTTCGTTTATAACCAGCTACTACGGCGAAACCAAAAAGAAGGAAAGTAGTTTTGACAGTCTACGTATGTTTGTATGTTCCCCCAATTTCTAAACCAATTTTAATTAATGGACAGTTAATAGATTCGTAATAATGATCCGAGTAGGGTGACAAAGTCTACATAACTTTTTTCAAAAGTTTTATGTAATGTCAGGATATCGGCTCTTTTAAACTTTATTTTGTTTAAACTAAGCAAGAGCACTGTGAATCGTTGGCATTATTATGAAAATATTTTAAGTCACCTTTCTTGCAAAAATGCGTGTATGTGTTGTATTTATATAGTTATTTGTTAGATAGAACCAAAATAAAGGTAAAAAAAAGATAAGGCAAACAGGGACTCCTCTTTACCTTTTGTTTAACGTCATTCTGAACCATTAACTCGAGTATACGTCACAGTTAACAATAATAAAATACGTAAAACGTATTTCCCCAATATTGACAGAGGCTAATGAAAATGAATTCGTAGAAGAATCATTTTTTATTTGATTGAAGTAAACTGACGTGATTCAATTTATGACAACGTAAATTGTAATTCACACAGTGGGGTCATTAATTTAAATAAAACCGTTTATAAACTATATTTATTCGGTTTTATGAAATGAGTGTATTGCGAAATTTAAAAAAAACTATTTGTCGTAATAAGTTTTGTTCTAGTGACATTGCAACAGACTATGGAACTTTGCACTTTCTCTTTATTTTATGTTGATATATTTCTTGAACAACATATCACTCGAATAACAAGTTCGAAAGGCGTGTTGTGCATTATTTTCTCAGTAAATTTTAGTATTATTAATCCCTAAAGTTCAGTGTACTTAAAAGCATTCTTTTATTCTTTTTGAATTTGTTAATCGAGACTATATGCTATGCTATGGGCAGCCGGTCTGTGTCAGAGCTTAACGCATTCTTGCACAATCCTGATATTTTACGACATTAACGACAACGGGACTCGGGAATATAGGTATATATGTATTATTTCCCAACGTTCATTCCAGATCAAACTCGACTTGAAGAATTATCCCGACGGTTAAGTTACGTAAACAAAGATGTATTATTTATAACATATAAATGTTATCGGAAACATAAAATTCTTAAGACTACAACAACAATATTATTGTAAATAATATGAATAGACATAAGACACTAAGTTGGAAAGTCCTAGCCAGAACTCGAGTAGTGTTTTTAATTATTGGTACATTAGCAGGTTTAGGGTTTTTATCAGTAAGTAACGTGATATGATTGAACAGTCATCAACTAGTTCAGTTTTATAGCTTGCAGGTGCGCGATTTGTTTTTGAGTTCTGTGTTTACATAAAAGTAAAGTTGGACAATGGCTTACGCGATAACAGGTAGTGTCTTCATTTTTTGATTCTTGATTAATACAAATCTGTGAGGTGCTGAATAAGCAACAAAGAATTTCAGATTTTTTCTGACCTTGCCTGGATTACGGTGTCTAGATAACAACTTAAAGACGATTAATACTGAGGACTAGACAAGCTCCTCCTGTCACGAGAAAATGGAATATACTTTATTCTCAATCCGCCATTTTATTAAATATTTTAAGTTAGGGTAGTTAATTTGAATTGTTTATTTGATACTTGTTTTTTTTACTTCTCAAATTACCTCCAGAAAACTACTGCAAAATTCGATGTAATAAGATGATAAAGGGTAAAAATTGTACATGACCTTCAGCATTGTCCTTCATACAAACGGCTATAATAAACGGTCTAATTATCTGTTTTAAGTTTCATAGCGTGAGTGTAGTATTCATTATAATAAAATAAATAGCCAATACGTGATTGGATAACTTACTTACATATTCACGCCTATATACTTTGTTATTCCGTCTAGATAAAGAGAGGTTAAATGCTATTGCAACTGTAATACACTTTTGATGTCAATAGTAATGCGAAAATGATTAACTTTAACCATCTATGCAAATAAATAAAATTACAGTGTCTGTTATAATTTCAATAACAACAACTTTTAACGAAATGCAATTGGAAGCATATACTTTATGGTACTACATCAAAAAAGTAATAATTAAAATGTTTATCTGCATATCTGTTTCGGCTGATCTTTGGAATTGGAACGGCTGAACCGATTTTTTTTTACTGGACGATAGCTGATGACATAAGGAGTAACTAGGCTGAGCCCCGCGACTTTACCCGGGGCTGGTGTTGTACCCCGGATAAAACCACGGGGCTCAGCTAGTTTTATATTGAGAAATTGTCATAATTGTGGTGGTAGAGCATGGAGCCAGCGCAATGGAAAGCGGTTGAATTGAAACGCGATAATATTGATAACATAACATATGGCAATATTTGCCAATAGCTATGTAACAAATATTCCATCTGAATATCAACTAATGTTAACTATTCAGAAATCAAAACAATAAATTTATCGTTGTGAAATACTGTATTATGTACTATCGAAATGGTACAATTAGACCATGCTGAATAAAAAAAAACAGTTTTTATTATATTCTATATTTTATTTATTTATTTATTACTAACAATATCCTTCTAGACTATATCCAATTCCATAATCTATCGGCCGCTGTTTTCCCANTTTTCCCACGACAAGGTATCCCCATGGGATATATATTCTATATATCTTAATCTATTTTAATTTCATTCATCATCATCATCATCAACAACAACCCATAATGTCCCACTGCTGGGCTCGGGTCTCCTCTTATGAATTATGATGTATGGGCCACATTATAATTCATAATTTCATTATTTTTCTCTAAAATAAATATTAATCAAACAGATAACGCGTTTGAGGTCATCACTAATTCGAAGTACAGGTATTAAAAGTGAGACAATTTCAGCAGCATCTTGGTAACGAGCCTGACCTTACTCCACTGACTGAATTACCTTACCGTTGATTGTTGATTGACCTACTTTTCTGGTCGATTTCAATATGTCATCGATTTATATCACTCATGCTTCCTAACACTAATTGAAGATACATCACATTATACTGACACATGACCCTGGGCCCAATCAGTTACAATTATAAACATCCTCAATACTAATAATAATAAATAAATATTTCAGACATCTAACACACAACGCCATCTAGTCCCAAACTAAGCAGAGTTTGTATTATGGGTACTAGACAACTGATATTAATATATATATATTACTTTTTATGTAAATACATACACATTATACATAGAAAACAGCCAAACTGGGAAACAAATATTTGCGGATCAAACAAACATTTGGTCCGACTCAGGAATCGAACCCGAGACCTCTGGCACAGCAGTCGCATACGCCACCACTGCGCCACCGAGGCAGTCGATATTACAATGTTATCGCTTGCATATTTATTTAAGTTCTTCATTTCACTTTGGGAGTGTGAACAATGGCTCAGTTTTGCATACCTACTTACTGAAACTGTGTGTTAATTGAAGCTTAAAGTCCTTCAACTAGTCTACTAGTATGTTTCCATTTAATGTGATTTAGAAAATAAGAGCAAAATTTGTTATTTATTAGAGATTGTTACTAATTAAAGTGTCCTAGAACTCAATTAGATAGATTAGAAGATGGTTCGCGTTATTCGTGTCGAATATTTTGGGGGTAAGATTGGGTATTGATTTTAAGTATTCGGTTTTGTAAGAAATAACTTAACTTATACACACTAGTAATACTACTCTACGATAAAAAGACAACTTTTGCATATAAATATGAAACTGTAATATAATTAGATAAGGTCAGTGAACGCTAACCTCATTGTTCTTTCTATACGACCGGACTTCGGTATAAACTGTCAATGGCCCTGCTCGATGTCAAACTTGATAAATAAGTATTATCAACTTGTTGTTCAAAACGCATCGTAGCTTAAATTACCTAATCGACGAATAAAAATAAATTAATGGTATTTCGTAAATATAACTAAAGAGGCAGCTTATTTATCAACAGGTAATTTTTACTATCATTAAACTATTAAAGAGCTATATAATTCGCATCCGTATGCCTCATTAATCGTTTTTAGTAAGCCTCACGGCTTGAAAAAATGAACTTAGGGGCGGGCGGCGGTAATCGCCTACCATCAGGCGATACGTCTGCTCGTTTGCCACCTATATCATTAAAAAATGAGAAAATTATCGAAAATATATTATTATATTTAACACTGTCTTAAAATCAAGGGCATAATATCTGTGGGAACGTTTTATATCGGCTATCACAAACACAATTGATACCTACAGCTCTCTGGTCAACTGTCCAGCTGACCTAAGACCGGAGACAGAAAAAAATGACGTAGACGCATTACATAAAATTTAAAATAGTCCTCTATAGAAATACTTCAGTATACGTGAAAGTGTGTGTCGATTCGACACGAATGGCCCTGCTCGACCGGAGTGATACCACGACCTCATAGGAAACCGGTGTGAAACAGCGCTCGCCCTGTGTTTCACCGAGAGATTGAGAATACCGGAGGCCTATCCCTCAACCCCCTAATGATAGCGTAGTTGTAATAAAGCTTGTTACCCCAGGAGGGTACCAACTGCGCCAGCCTTGGAAAATCCCTCTCTGGACGTCCGCGCTAAAGACACAATGCGTCTGAGCGCGGATGACCAGGCTGCCCCTCGTATTTTGTGGGTGGGGTAAAACTGCGCTCAATCATGCTCAGGAGGAGTGTTGACAATATAAATTTCAATAATTTACATATAACTGATACCCAATTAAATAAAATAATAACATAATAAACACCTTTTTCTTTCAGGAAAGAATCTTCTTATTGTTGACTGTATGTGGATTTACTCTTTCGGCAATACCATGTTGTCGAAATAACCAAGTACTAAAGAAGGGCGGGCTTTGCGGAATCAACAATGAATCAATGACACCAATGAACTGCTCAAATGGACGGATGGTACTCCGGGACGTTATCCTGAATGGCGACAAAGTATCGACAAAAGATTCTCCAGGCTTCATTTTCGTCGAAGATCCGAATGAGTTAGTTTATTTGTTGAACTGAGTAGCCGATTTGAAAAATTGGAATGAAAGAAAAAGTAAATGCGTGCATGTTATAGCAACCACCACTGCGTTTTAATTCTCCGCAAAGATCTCGGTTTTTAAACATTTCATTTAAATTTTACTAGCACCCAGATTATAAAAACAATTTGTTGAATCTAAGCCCCAAGACGGTGACGCAAACGATTCTTCTCGTTTAAAAATAAAGTTAATAAATAAACAGATTATTTTTATGACTAACCCTGTGCTTAAACGTGTAAATCAGCATTATTTTCACTTAATCCGTATAAAAAATTAAGGTTAACTAACTATATATAAAATATATTTTTTGCAGATACTGTCTTGGCAAAATGTTTAACAACGCCAGTGACCCGAGTCAAGGAACGGTAGATGTGGCAGTGGTGTGTTTCGAACAGATAACGAAAACCAATGATATAGAAACCAGTGGCATCTTAACTCTAATGTCTGTATTCTTCCTCGTCGCCACCACCGGCTTTTATGCTTACTTGCCACAACTAAGGTAAATACTTTTGTTATCTTGAAAACCTCACTTTTGTAATAATTTCATTTGTTTTAATTAGACACATTTTAAGAAAAAGTAAAAAAAAAAGTTTATGTATTGCGATTTTTACATAGGGATTATATTCTATCATCATTCTGTCATTAAAATTCTGGTTACTAGTCCTACCCTAAGTTGAAAAATTATACGTTATTTTCTATAATATAAAAATGAATCGCAAAATGTGTTGGTAAGCGCATAACTCAACAACGGCTGGACCAATTTGGCCAATTCTTTTTCTTAAATGTTCGTTGAAGTTCAAGGATGGTTTTTACGGTGAGAAAAAATCGAATAATTGCCGGAAAACCCTAAAAACAGCCCTTTTATTTTTCCCATACAAACGTTTTCCAACTAAAACGTAAAGTCAATTTGAGCTTTATTGCTATTTAATAAATTTCACTATTGTCTAAGCAATGTATATATGTATTCCTAACGTCAAAGAGTCAATTTGCACTTTATTATCGCTGTACAAAGCTCAAATTCAATCATATCTATCGAAACAGTGTGCGTGTGTACGTTGGAGCACAGAATACATAGTTGGACAACAAAAGTGATATCGCGAACCCGACCAAATTGAATAGTCACAAAATGTTTGATCATTAGTACTGATTTTCAATTTGGTTGGCTTCGCGATATTATTTCTTTTGTTTTGCTTTAAAATGCATTAGTTTTCAAGTCATTACATCAGTCAAACACAAACTGCGTCACCAAAAGTATTTTATTATTTGTAATTATTAATTTAATATCCCTATTTAACATACACAAAACATTGGTACAGCTTGAAGGAATTGACTCCAAGTCATATCAAATTAAAAAAAAGTTAAAGAAAAACAACAAACTGTCAATGTCAATTTGTCAGTGTACAACTGTTTTTTTCTTGGATTTTCTGTTACCTACTCTACTGAGTTTAGTTTTGTCCACTGATACACGAAACAAATTCGTATATTGTGTTTTATGCAGAGTGTTTAGTTACCTATGGTCACTAATTATTGCATGTGATATAATAATTAATACTATAGATATGCCTCCTATAAGACGAAGAAATTTAGGTAGAAGAACCCGAAATGCTACAAACCAAACTGATTACCGATCTAGACGTACTGCACAAGAACGTGACGACCGAAATGAAAGTGACAGGATTCGCAATCATATCACAGGAGCGTGAAGCGCGAGCGCGACATTCAACTAATAATCGCGCAAGTTTTAATCGAGCTGCTTTCAGTTACGATGCGAATTGACTACAGTAACTAACAATGTGTTGTTATTGGTTCTATGATCTCGGTTTGCTCACATTGTAAGGCATTGAAATATAAAAACGAAGCCAATGGAAAGTGAAATTGATACCATTGGATCCATCACCAGAGCTATTGTACTCATTGGTTTCAGGAATAGGAATAGATTCCTATTCCTGAAACCAATGATTTCAATTGAGGACATGTGCTTGATGATGTCAAACAAACTGTTAATTCAATTAGGCCTTGGCCGCGCCTAATCGTCAAATGCATGATGCTTTTAACCAAGAGTTGCATCGAGAAAAACTGTATGATCTCAACACTTTGAAAGAGTTTAATATTTCGAAATATCAACCAACGGCGTCTTTGCAACGGCACACGATTAGCGATAAAAAATTACTAAACAACGTGATAGAAGCAACTATACTGAAAGGAAAGTATAAAGGAGAAGATGTTCTCATACCGCGCATCCCAATGATTCCGATTGATTTGCCATTTGAGTTCAAACGACTACAGTTTCCAGTGCGGCTTGCTTTTGCTATGACCATAAATAAGTCCCAGGGGCAATCATTAAGTGTATGTGGTATTAATCTGGAAAGCCCAAGTTTCTCACGTGGTCAAATGTATGTTGCCTGTTCCCGTGTTGGAAAACCATCAGATTTGTTTGTCTATGCGCCAGGCAATCAAACCAAAAACATCGTATATCACAAAGCACTACAATGAAAATAAAACTGATTTTTGTTAATAATTATGATTCACATGATTAACAATAAAGCGATTACTTACTTTTAAATAAAATTAACTTGAAAATAAAATTTTAAATAAAATAAAAAAAATTGCCCCGTCTATAAAATAGGTAGGAACAAAAAACTGCCAAATTACAAATCTTTTTGAAGGGACGAAGTCTGTCGGGTCCGCTAGTGTATTATAAAATTAAAAAGCACGCTTACCATTTATTTGCGGATAATTTGAAAAAGACTTCTTAAAATATTTAATAGAATAAAAAAGTAAAACAACAGATATATCAATACTCGGGGGAGGTTACGATAAACAATATGAAGAAGATAAGCCTAATATTTTCAACATTACGTATTCGCAAAAGATAAACGGTTAGCTTAAAGGGCAAACAGTTCACGTTAAATATTTGTAATACCAAGCGTTTATTTCGAACATTTTTATCAAAATACACATTGAGTCATTAGCAAATTCCAGACTTTGTCACGAAACGTATAATGACGTAATAGCTTTTAGGTATTCCATTATTTTATATTAAAACTTGAGCACCTCAACAGTATACAACAGGCTTTTGGAGAATTCTTAGAGAATGTCTACTATTGTATAAATGCTGTTTAACCGTTATTTTTTTTATGGAATCACGGGCAAACGAGCAGACGTATCGCCAGATGGTAAGCGATTACCGCCGCCCGTGGACATCTGCAACACCAGAGATGTCACAGGTGCGCTGCCGGCCTTTGGGGTATGGGTTGGGGTATTTGATACATTAATGTCGAAACAGAGGCATTTTAATAGGCATCATTACAATAACCAAGAACAACTAAAATTATGCATTTATGTGATGAAATGGGGTTATATATTTATTATATATTTCCTATATTATATCCTATATTNTTATAATTGTGCCAAATTTCAGCGCAATCCGTTCAGTGGTTTGAGCTGTGCGTTGCAAGCTCAGTCAGTAACGGTTACCTTATATATATATATATATATATATATATAAGGTAACCGTTACTGACTGAGCTTGCAACGCACAGCTCAAACCACTGAACGGATTGCGCTGAAATTTGGCACAATTATAACTACATATTATGATGAATGATTTTTCAAAATTCACTCTCTAAACGGGTGAAACGGGGGTACAAAGTTTGTATGGAGCACCAAGATTGCATAGGCTTTTCGTTTCGAAACTTCCCGAGTTAGTAATTTCCTTTAACTAAATAAGCAAATACATGTTTCAGGGTTTTTCAAATATCAACCCTTTAAAGGGTAAAATAGGGTGAGAAAGTCTTAAATGCTATATGGATATCGTTTTTAAGATTTTTGGTTGATGGTCGACATCGGTTTTCAATTTTTATAAGGCAGACTTGAACTATCATACTCATTACAATAAATTAGTAGAATGATTATGGTACTGACCCACGTTTTTGCAAAAAGCATTATTCCCTTTTACAGTCGGATAAAAAACATCCAAAATCTAATTCTGATCTTAGGCAATCAAACTGAAAAAGTTTCATCACAGTCGGTCCAGCCGGTTTCTGTGGTGCGCTTTCAAGCAATCAAAATATACAAACAACTACCTTCTGCAGCACTTATACCCAAGGAGCAAATAAAAAGAGGAGAGACAATAAGCGTATGTTGTAGATTTCCTTAAAGCTAAAACTGAGGTCTACAAATGCTTTAAAGCATTTAAGGTGTTTGTTGAACGACAAACTGGCAGGAAATTTCCATTTTTAAGAACAGATAATGGGGTGAATTATTCTTTTCAAAAAAAAATGTTTTATGAAAAAAGCAGTTATTGTATCAGAAAATATAGTACACCTGGGAACAAAATGGGATGTGAAAAAGACTGAATAGGACAGTAGTGGAAAGAGCTCCGTGTTTGTTGTTTGATGCTAATATGCGGAAGAAATAAGGAAGCACTGCAGTATATCTGCTCAATAGGACCAAAGCATCAGGATTGACAAAAACACCTTAGGAGCTCTGGACAGGCAAAAGGCCAGATGTCAGCCACATTCGGATTTTCGGCAGCACTGTCATGATCCGTGTCTCCAAAGTAAAAACTGCAAAATGGGGTGAGAGAGCTGAGAAACTTATTTTAGTGGGATATGATAATATTGTGAAGGGCGACAGACTCTTTAATCCCAAGAATAACAAAATTGTCACCAGTCAAGATCTTATTATCATGGAACATGCTCAGAGTACCTCTGATATGATTCAAGCTGTAATATAGGAAAAATGTGATAATTTAGAAGAAACAGAACCCATCATGTACTCATTTAATTATTCGAAAAAAAAACATTATTCTTTTTAGACGTAATGCCCTAGCTTCTATCATTATGCATTATCAGTTCAAAATATTGAATTAATTACTACACATGTAACCATACTGGTTACTTACGGACATAAGAAAAACGACGAAACCTGACGTAAAATTTGAGTTACACCCTCGATTTATCTGAGATCAACCTCGGGAGTGTCGATTATGAAAAGAATTTTGAAAATTATTCCTAACTTGATGGACACATCGATCAATCTCAATCAATCAATCAATCATCAGCCTATCGCAGTCCACTGCTGGACATAGACCTCTCCAATTTCACGCCACTTAGTTCGATCTATGGCTTCTCGCATCCAGCTCCTGCCAGCCGTCTTGCGCAAATCATCACTCCACTTGGCCTGTGGACGTCCTACACTACGTTTGCCGAGACGCGGTCTCCACTCAAGAACTCGTTTGCCCCAACTGTTATCGGTTCTTCGGCAAATGTGGCCAGCCCACTGCCACTTCAGCTTGCTAATCCTATGGGCAACGTCGATGACCCTGGTTCTTTGTCGGATCACCTCCTTTCTGATGCGATCCCTTAGAGAAACGCCGAGCGTAGCCCTCTCCATAGCACGCTGAGCGACTTTGAACTTATGGACCAGTCGAACCGTAAGTGTCCACGTTTCGGCTCCGTATGTCATTACGGGTAGGACGCACGCATTGAAGACTTTCGTCTTTAGGCACTGTGGGATCGACGATGAGAAGACCCGACGAAGTTTCCCAAACGCTGCCCAACCAAGCCGGACTTTCTACCTAACTGCAAAATCTGCCCGAGGTATACATATTTTTGAACAACTTCGAGAACGGAAACGTGCACCGCAACCGGTTCCGGTATTACATGTTCATTGAACATGATCCAGGTCGTTCAGCATCTGTTGTAGGTCCTGCAGCGTTTCTGCCATGATGACGATGTCATCTGCAAATCGCAAGTGAGAGATGTATTCGCCATTGATGTTGATACCGCGACTTTTCCAGTGCAGCGTCTTAAACAAGTCCTCCATTGCATTAGTGAACAATTTCGGGGACATAACGTCCCCTTGTGTCACTCCTCAATGCTATGGTATGGGTCTTGTATGCTGATCCTGCACTTGGACGGACATAGTAGCGGCTTTGTAGAGACATCTCAACACTTGGATGTATCGCTAATCTACTTGGCAACGCTGTAGGGAATCCAGAACAGACCAGATCTCGATCGAGTCAAGGGCCTTTTCATAGTCCACAAATGCTACACACAGGAGCTGATTATACTCTTCGGTCTTCTGTATTATCTGCCGCACTGTGTGGATGTGGTCTATGGTGCTATATCCGCTCCGAATCTCAGCCTGCTCCGGTGGTTGGTATTCGTCGAGTCTTCGCGCAAGACGGTTCGTGATGACTCTTGAATATAGCTTATAGAGGTGGCTCAGGAGGGAAATGGGCCGATAGTTCTTCAACATGGTTTTATTACCCTTTTTGAAGAACAGGACGACCACACTCCTACTCCACGCCTCTGGAGTTCTCCCTTCGAACAGGATACCGTTGAAAAGCTTTTGGAGCGCCTTTAGTACGGGTTTACCTCCAGCCTTTAACAGCTCTGTAGTATCGCCATCCTCTCCAGGGGCTTTTCCATTTTTCAGCTGTCTAAGAGCCATCTCGATTTCGTCAATGCTGACTTCTGGCAGATCTTCGGTGTAGTGGCGTATTAATGTGGCTCTAGGGTCCTCATTTTCGGGATCAGGTCGAGATGCATGCGAAGCGTACAAATCGTCAGCTTGGAAGCAACGACTTCTCCGCTTGCTGTGGTCAGCTTCGTCAAATGGCTTCTTCTAAAAGATTGCACAAATACTTTTGACCCCCGATTCCGCTCGATTGCTCTTTCAATCAATAGAGTGTTGGAGCATCGGAGGTCGTGTCGTACACGCTTACTAATCTCTCGGTCGGACACATCGAATAACAAATTAATCAAAAAATATTTAAAAAATAAAAATACAAAACGAAAAACCTCTTTGTTTAAGGTAGCTAATAATGAAAAAAACATATCAAGGTATCCTATTTTTTTACGCGGGTAATGCTTTTCGCACTATACCCTTCGTGGGGAGACGAAGGGCGTGAGTAAAACTCCCAGAAGAGCGGTCGACCCCACTAAACCCTGCGGCATCCTAACTTCTCTCTGGAGTTTTGGGTCATCCCGGGGTGACCAGAGTCATCGCCGGATCGGGACCCGATCCGTCTTAGACGATACCCCCCAGCCGCACCCGGGGTGTCACCTGTCCCGGGTCCTTTGCAGCGGCCCTTAGACAATGATTGGATGTTATATATTGGGTTGGAGATAAAGACCTCACTGAAGAAGACCGCGGCTTCCCATCCTTCACCACTCGGTGGCATCGCCATCGTTTCGGCAGATCTGTCCAACTAGGACTCAAAACTCGAACTTCCACGGGGGGAGTCCCGCCCCGGGAGTAACTCTGGTCACTGGGTGACCTCAGTCGTGAGATACGGCAGGGGGAACTCCCGAAGCCGCTGATGTGTTATAATGGAGCTCCTCCCGACAGCTGAGGTAGGCCGCCGCGGGGTTTAGTGGGTAGACCGGTGCTCTAGGAGTTCCACAAACGCCCTTTATCTCCCAAAGAAAGGTATAGTGCAAAAATCATTCCCCGCTTAAAGAAATATGTATCTCTAGTAGTAAGATCTCATTTTAAAAAATCTATCTCGATTTACATACACCCTATTCCAGCCTAAATAGCCAGAGGCTTATTCTACGCGTGGATCGGATCACCTGTTATGTTCTTGTGAAATTTAAAACTCCCTAAATTATGAAATGTAACCAGGCAAACATTTAAAGCTTTTCGTAGAAATATGGTGGAAGTCTCAATTTAAATGGGTGTGCGCAATGAGAAACTGTATGCACAACACAAATTCCTTTGAGAACAAACGATCATACGTTTTAATTTAAACGATTGTAGTTTCCCCTCAATGTCTAGTTTACGATGACACTAAGCAAGTCTTAAGAATAATCACTCAAATTCGTTGAGATAGATTTAAGAGAAAACTGCTTCTCTCATGGCCAGTTTCTACGTAACTTGCTCACGAGTAAGCCCAATAGTTTAGTGGTTTTGGCACCTGGATTAGTATTGTCTACAAAGTCGATTCATAATCATCATCGATATTCATTCCTTCACTCAAAACCAAATCTAACGCGAACGAAGCCGTGAGCATAAGCTCCAGAAAGCAAAAGGTCCATAGATAAAGTTAGTAAATAATTAAAAAGCATATATACGTATACAAACGTGCATAGATACAATACATATTATATATCTCGTCTTGAACCTAATACTTAAGGTGTATGGTTCACCCATAGGTTTGATGAATGAAAATTAAAGGGGTTTAAAAGCATGAATCTAGGCTTAAAGACATCGGCCTGAATGTTAATGAGAAATTTTCTCCTATTAAAGCGGTCTAAGACGGGTCGGGTCCTGCCCCGGGGATTGCTCTAGTCACCCCGTGATGACCCGCGATTCCAGAAGTCGCCGATGCCTTACCGGAGCTCCTCCAGACTGCCGAGGCAGGACGCCGCGGAGTGTAATGGGTAGACCGCTCCACTGGGAGTTCTACATACGCCCTTCATCTCTCCAGGAAAAGCATATATAGGGCGAAAAGCATTTCCCGCGTAAAAAAAGGAGATGTAATAATAGACACACGTTAATTGGAAGGCACACATTGATCTCATTAAAAACAAATGTCTCGATTTACATAAACCCTTTAAATCGCAATTCTTTCCTAATAAAACTTTATTTTTGTTGAAATATAACTGTTTTTCACAATAGGACATTCTTCCGAACATTATAAAACAGTTTTTCGAAATAAGTCATCATGACTATTATCTATAATATTAAAAGCAATCGTTACTTGTTTGTAGGTTCTAAACACAGCCAAAACACTTCTTGACACATTCAAGTTGGCAAACTATCACACACGACTTAGGTAGTACCTATTCGTATCCCTATATCCATAATACACTTATGACAACAAAATACATTTGTTACAGGGACTTACAGGGCAAGTGCTACATGTGCATGTGTATCAGCATGGCTTTAGGGTTCCTTTCCCTGGGAATACTGCAACTGAGCCCTGGTTTCAGAGGCGAGATGTGTACTATTACAGGTAATAAGTTTTTATTTTTTTAGGATTCCGTACCCAAAGGGTAAAACGGGACGCACTTGGGCGATATTTGAACAGTTAAATTTATTAATCGCTAAGGTATTATCATCACCATCAGCCCGTTGCAGTTGGATTACAGTTCATTATGTATTAAATGAATTGAAAATCTGATAGATTTTATATAATCCACCAACAGATCTATGATAAGACTCTATGAACCTAGATTAACGTATTAAGCCTAAATAAGCCTAAAAGACTGTCCTTTCTATATTTTGTTTTGTTTATGTGGAGACTCACGCTATGGTTGTTTTCGTCAATATTGCAACACGATTTGACGTAGTAACACTTACGATAATAAATTTTTATTCATTATTATTTTCAGGATTCACTGTTTACACATGGATGATGGCAACTTTCTTTTGGATGAATGTTATTAGTATTAACGTATTTCGCACAGTTCTGTAAGTGTACATTTTATAAAGCATTATTTTTATTCCTCAATTTATTATGGCATGCACACAAATGCAGCAATGCATACAATCCCGCGATTTTACGTATAAGTAATACTCTTTTAAGAGAAGCATATTGATATAAAGCCATCATGAATTTTTTAAAGATTTCCCAGCATAATTATTCAAGTAATCATTATATTTTTTACTTGTATCAGGGATGCTGACCACATGAAAAAGACCGAACGGAAGCAATACTTAATTTATAGTTGTTACGCTTGGGGATTGACACTTTTATTCCTTTCGGTAACAGTTATTACTAACGTAGCTGAAGGTGATCACTGGAAGCCTGGGTTCGGGAGTAACAGCTGCTGGTTCAGCGGTAAGTATTTCAATAATATAATGAATAATCAAATCATTCTCTTACAAGTTTTCTTTAAAACCTAATTTTTGTTTTCAGGTCGTAGTGAAACTTGGATCTTCTTCTATGGCCCGATCGCAGTTCTTATCACAGCCAACATAATTCTATTTGGCCTTTCTTCGTACCACTTACTTCGAGAGACTAGGAAGTATCAGTTAAATAATCTTGATAAGCTCAAACACAGGTTCGTACTTACCTCTGTCTGAAAATTTAAAAGCATGGAATTGCCTCTAGTTTCGTTTTTAATGATTCTTGCGATTTGCTAGGAATTGGCTAATTCTCACGAGCTAGTAATGCCTTTGCTTAGTACAGTCACTAAAAATATATATAATTATTTCAAATAAATTCAATAAGTACACTACACTTGAATTTTATTTTCAGATTTCTTCTATCTCTAAAGCTTTTCCTGGTAATGGGAATTTCATGGATATTTGAAATCGCCAGTTTTGCCCACGGTGAAGCCCATATCATCTGGTAAGCAACGACGTTACTTTTATAAAATGAACAATTAAGTAGTTAAAAATATGAAACGATAGTTGCAATATAGTATAAATATTTATTAGGATGCAATCAAATAGTTAATAGCAACAGACATTTGACAAGAATTGGAAAATATTGTAAGAAGCTTTTAATATATACACAGATTAACAAAACTCACTGAGTTTAAGTATTTAAATGATCAATTAATGTAACAGAACACTAATAGAAACTTATTTTTGATTAATTTAAACTATAACACGTATTTCTGTTTTAGGAAAATCATGGATATCTTCAACTGCTTACAAGGAGTGGTTATATTTTTCCTGCTAGTAATTTTAAGAAGACGCGCTATCAGAGGTTTAGTGGGTGAGAATTGTTGTTTAGTGGTTACCAAACCACTAGCTGAAAAACTCAGTCCTCACGATGATTCAGATGATGAGCACATATTACCTGATGACACTGTCGAAGTCCGACTACATTAAGGAGTATGTTTTAATAATATAAAATAAACTACAATGGCATTTTCATAGATGTAGGTAGGTACTAGATAAGAAAAGTCGTAGGGGTACCAGTGTGTAAATATTGTTAAAAGTACATAGAAATTGATTGATTTAGGAGGTAGGAATACTCTTTTTTATTCGTAATTACATTACTTTTTAATCATATTTGTTACGTTGTAAGATAGATTCTTCAAGCTAATTAGTTACCCGACGATAAAATATAATTATGTATGGTTCTCGTTTGTGTTCCACATTCTGTATACACTCATCTGTTTTTATGAGGCTTTTTGTGTAGTGGATACACTTTTTATGAGGCTTTTTTCCCTTTTATCAAATCTCTAAAACCATAACTAGTCAAAAGTGCTTTTTTAATTTAAGTAATTCTTTTATGTTTAGAAATTGCAATTATAGGCGTCTAGATTGTGATTATTAGGCTCGAACACCGTCTACCTACTGTACTATCATCTTCTAGTGTGTTGCGTAATGATACTTATTACGCATATTATGTTTAACTAAGTAAATAATCACGTAATATATACAATAATTTGTTTTATTTGTATGTATATATATGGATAAGGTCCAATATTTAATATTATTATGAAACATGAATCTAATTGAGTAAGGTATGTTCCTGTGTCGAAAATGTTTTATATTATTAAATTTACCATTTGTAAATACTAATAATTATATAGGTTAATTATTAGTTTTTAATATAAATTGTTATCAAGTCTATTTTTATAATTTTATTTTGAGATTGCATGCACATTTTATTACTAACAAAATAAATTCCATTCTCTGAAGTATAAATATATTCGTCTTTTATTTTCTTCATTTTCAGCTTCACCTTGACCTTCACCATCATTATCATCTTCTAGCGGCTGCAGAACACAGGCCTCTCCTTAAGAAAAAGCTTTTGGCTAGATTTTTTGAGAGTGCTTACATTAAAAGTGTAACCATTGAATACAAATCTTTAACTTATTGTACGTATAATGTCATTGATTTCATGATTTACTTATTTATTACGTTAGTGTTGATAGATTAGAATATGAGAATTATTGACATAACAGCCAGAAAGTCACTTCGTATCTGCGCGCTTTATATCGTCTTAAGAACTTTCTTCCCACTAAAAATGAGGCTACGCTTATGCAGTCCCTGATTATTTCCCTGACTGATTATGGTGACATATTATTTTGCCTTAAATGCAGACCTCAATAAACAAGACAGCTTTCTTAACAACTGCATTCGATTCGTTTTCAATTTTTGCTAGTATGACCATGTGTCTACTTTACTACTATACCCAATTCCATTGGCTCCCAATTTGTCAGCGCCATAACTTGCGTGCACTAACTTCTCTTGATCTTTTGTCATTTCCCGATCATTACCCGAAAACCTCGTACCCCACTTAGGTCTACTATGCTCCAATCATGACCGAAACCTTCGCTTAAATAACAATTTGCTTCTTCTATGCCCCCGTCATATCTCCAACTTCATCAACTCCTCCTTCTTTGTGCAGTCAGTTCTTCTTTGGAACGCACTCTCAACCGAAATCAGGATGTCCACTAGCTGCCTCGCATTCAAGATGAAAGTACGCTATCTACTCCGGAATGAATAAAATCTATGTACACAATTCAGTAGTGATTTGCGTATATATTAGATTTATCCAATATACATGTCAAATTAAATTCTCCTATGCACCTACCACATCCTATTTTCACATCACCCTAAGGTTGACTGGCAGAGAATGCCACATGGCATTAAGTCCGCTTTTGCGCAAAATGTGCATCAAGTTTAAATAACTTAAATAAAATAAACCGAAAGAACTTAATCATATGTACATGCTTTTATGCATTTATCTCTAAAAAATTTATTTAATTATTTTTTGCCATTACAAAAAAAAAATATAATTACAATTTTCGTAATAAAAGTCCGATCGAAATTCAGTTCTGACAAACTCTCGATCTCGCAACTGCCAATATATATATATAATCTTTCATAGTAAAATAGTAAAGTGATACGTCTGATGGTTTACACGTATTATAAATAAATTTTAAGTAGTCGAGTTTACACGTGTTTATTATCTTAAATCCTATGTAGTTGTATTACAATAGGCTATTTGAATAATTTCCGGAAATCATTTTAAACTATTCATTACTACTTACACAGTCCACCCATTAACACTTCGAGGATAATTCTTGTATTTTTAATGTAATGTAAAGTGAGGCGCTCATAGCCCAGTTGCACTCGGTGATTAGAAACAATCAGCGAGGGCAAGAAACGACGGCGCGGTCAGTACCTGGATGGGTGACCGCTGGTGGCATGTTACCATGAGCGTCTCCGTGATTCGGAAGTCACGTTAAGCAGTCGGTCCCGGTTGTTATCATAGGACAACAGTCGTGAAGCTTAGCTGGAGGCCTTCGGGCGGCTTAAAAACATCCAACGGTAAGATTTACGTAGCCACAACGTTGTCTTGCCAGTCCCCAATCCGCACTTGGCCAGCGTGGGGACGTATGGCCTTAACCCTCTCCTGAGAGGAGACCCGAGCCCAGCAGTGGGACATTATGGGTTGTTGATTTGAAAATAAAGATTGAATTTCCAATTTATTAAGTTTGAAATTTAAACGGCGCTAAAAACGCTGTTTCTGTAATGGCGGTCGTCATATGACGCGTCTAACGTCATTTTTCAGTAGGAGTCATATAAACACAGTGCAACTGAAGCGTGTTTTAGTATTTGATATGTAAATGTTGGATATAATTTCGTATAAATGGTGTGCAGTGCCACAATGTAACTGCCTCGGTGGCGTAGTGGTAGCGTATGCGGCTGCTGTGCTACAGGTTTCGCTTTTGATTACTGAGGCAGTCCAAATGTTTGTATGATCTGCAAATATTTATTTCGGAGTTTGGGTGTTTTCTATGTATAATACGTATGTATATACAAAACAAATGTATATATGTATTAATATCAGTTGTCTAGGACCCATAGTACAATCTCTGCTTAATTTGGGACATTTTAACTAAATAGTTAAAATGTTGTTTGTCGAAAATATTTAAGTATTATTTATTTAATGTACCAATACATCTATAAAAACCCCATATATATAATACTAAAAGACGAAGAAAGTGGTTACAGGTATCTCGAAAAGACCTAGACAGCATTGTATCGAATTCAAGTGTTTTTATGTGTGAAGATCACTTTGATGTAAATATTATTTGGCTTATTTATACTCCTAGTTGACTGAAAAGACTGCTTTTTAAAAAACCAAAATATGTTGATTAACCAAACTCGTCAGGAAACAGCTGCATTTTCAACCATAATATCTATTGCAGGGTTACACCCCTCCAAGGAACATACGAGTACATAACTTCCTTGCACCCCACACTGTAAAATTCAAAAGCTCCTATTCGTGTAAGCGTCGTAAGCGCTTGCGCTGTTTCACCGATTGAGTGAGGACTTCGGAGGTCCATACCCCACTCCCGTCCCTGTCCCCCAAATGTCGGTAACGGCCTCTGGTGTTGTGGGTGTCCATGAGCGGCGGTAGTTGCTTAAGTCTGCTCGTTTAATCCCCATTCCATAAAAAGAAAAGTATTATACGTGCTTTAAAAAATATCCAAATGCAAGACACAATACTACCCAAAAGACCAAGTACCAGATATGAGCTTCATAGTGTGATATCATTTAAAACGAGCAAGCATCAAATATCGAAGTGTCAAATTTTGCCGCAAGCGAATGAGCGAGTAAAATAAAATAAACGACTTATTATTTCTGAAACGTTTACTAGATTAGGTATAAATCTTTATTATTCAAACACATTAAATTTAATATTAAGTGTTTGCAATATTATTGAAAACAGTTATTTAGTAGAATGT
Organism: Hyphantria cunea; assembly: GCA_003709505.1. Classification (NCBI taxonomy): domain Eukaryota; kingdom Metazoa; phylum Arthropoda; class Insecta; order Lepidoptera; family Erebidae; genus Hyphantria; species Hyphantria cunea. The sequence goes on from PKRV01000745.1 coordinate 485,867, forward strand.
ACACAAAAACAAGTATCCTAGCATAATAGGAATTGGATCGAATATACTAGCAAGTGCAAAGACAGACTGTAATGAGAAGTAACATAAGATCACAAACAAGATGTATGCCGTACTCTTAACGTTGTCATTGTTGTGTTCAATTCGTGTACTGCACGCAGAAGCCGGTGAGACTGATCTCAATGAAGCTTCCGAGAAACAGTATGCGGTAAAAATAAACAAATGTTGCTTTGAAAATGAACTTATTGTTGATGGAGTATGTAGACTTCTCAAACAATATAATGAAAGTAAGTAAATACATACTATGCAATATTTTTTGTAGAAGTTTAAGACCTTTACTAAGTTATGTATTTTTTTAATGGATGGTTCATAGAGCACTCTTCATACAGGTAAATAAATATATTTCTTTCTTTAATTCTAGCTGCATGGATACCAGAATTTAAGACTGAAGATGGTAATAAAGCCAAAGTGAAATACTACAATTTTGTACCTGGTTTTCCTGACTGTGAAACAACACAACAGAGACCCATATTTGATATAGAAAAATCTGAAGACGAGTATGGTTTTTATGTACTAGTATTTACACTTAACAAATAATTATAAATTAAACACAGTTTAAAATATATCATTATTTTCCAGACTTAACTTATTGTCTACTGGACGACTACTGCATCTAATAAATCATGAACATAGTACTGACATCTTTAAAAAAAACCAGCTGATAAGTGCATACAGTTTGCATGACTACATTGTTATACCAGATGAGAAAGAGCCAACTTCATACATACATAATCAGAATAAATATTGCATGGATAAGGTTAGTCTAAATTCAATTTCTGTGAGTCCCATCTTTAGAGACTCCATACTTAATTTTGCTTATTATGAAAATATGGATTACCATAAAAAGGGCATAGGTTAAACACAAACATGGTAGGATCAGAAGACCGAAACGGTGCTCAAAAGGCATGATGACTAATTTTGAAAAACTATTTTATGATATTCGGAAGTATCTCCCATTGTCGAAAACAGTTAAGGAAAAAATCATAACTCAAATTTTAGGTTTAAAATTCACCAAATCGCTTGGTGGTGTTATGGCGTTTGATTGTGATGTCTTGTTGCAGAAGCAAGGTCAATATTTGTCAACCAGAGTCAATTATAGCTCTTAAAAACAGTAAAGTGATAATTGATTATATATGAATAAAATGACCTTTATACATAAGTGATATATCTCGCTCTGATTGGTGTCCGACTTAACTTGGCGGATTGCTGTATTTTGTAGTTCTATTTCTTTAATTAACAATTTATCTCATTCTAAATGTGAAAATACATATACATCATACACATATATGTCATATTGCATCAGATAATACATAATTTTAGTGGTTCTTGGTTACTGTCATCATGCCTATTGGAGAAGCCTATGCCCAACAGCGGATTGCAGTAAGCAGATCGTCATCATCATGATGATAATACATAGTAGTTATTAATTTCTGTAGTGACTTTATCATTTTGTCACAAAAATCATAATAATCAAGCTTAAGGTTGAGGCAAACAGCAGTTTGGGGATCATGACATAAATAGCATATATACATTACATAGGTTTCCCAACTCATGCCACTGTCAGCTCCATCAACTTAAAAATTATCATTACTTATACTTGTTATGCCATGTTGTTACTCATGATAAACTCCAAAACTAACTGATATTCATGTTCATTTTCTGAATGTGTTTTTCTGACTTGCCTATAAATAGGAGCCAAGCATGATGAGAAAGACATACAGACAAAGTTGTGTGTGTCAGCTAGTAGTCTTATAAAACAATCCTTGTGAAATCACAAACTGTCCATTGTCACTCATTGTCTGTGTTATCAAAAAAAGTACTTTTCACATTCTTCGTTGTTAGTCAATGAGTCACGTAGTGACTCAAGTTTAGCTTGAAAAATAATACCGCACGAGGCAGACTCGCGCACCGAGGGTTCCGTACATGCCTGTAGATTAAATATAACTAAAAATTTATGCTTTTCGCAATTTTTGCTTTACCTGTGCCATAAGACGTTGCTTCATACCAAAGATTCTGAGTTCACAGGAAGTACCCTGTAGGTTTTGATTCCCTCGCGAGTGTCGAAAATTTGCATCATAAACGGCCGTATCGTTTGATTATGTATTATGAATAACCAATAAAAACATTATTTTACAGGTGTTTTTGACGAACTCTACAATAACTGGATTATATGCCCTAGTATGTGTACCTGAAGTAAAAATCAACTGGAAAGATATGAATTTCCTCATGAAAAAAGTTCTAAATCCAATATTTCATGCAATATCTATGTTGTTATTCTTGCTAGTGGCTGTAATATACTTTGTTTTACCAACACTAAGAGATTTGGCTGGAAACATTATAACTACAATAAATGTATGTTTGATTGTGAGCCAGGCAGCTGATTTAGTGAGAATTTTCACTGAGTTTAGTAACCATGTCAGCTTCATGATCACTGGTAGGTGACATTATTATCTTTTGTAACACTAACATTCTTAATTGTTGTCTTTCCTCGCAGTAGAGTTGCTTCATTTATGGATAGCTCTATTCCTGAGAGTTGAAGAGAGATGTTATATAGTATTTTTCTTTACTTTACTCTTTACACAATGAATACTACAACCAACATAAAAATATGTTTTGATTAATAAGTAAATATCTGTGTTAAATGTTATGTAAGTAACAGTTATTGAATATTTTAAATTAGTTACTGAAAGAATCATATTAGATTTAGTATTACTAATGAAATATGGTTAGGATGTTAAGAGCTTCAAAAAATAACTATTCGTTTTTCAGATATCATATTGTATGTCAGCTTATTAGCTGCTTTCTTTTGGTTGAACAGCTTTGGATTTTATGTTTGGAAGACATTCAAGTAAGTACATATTATGTTTAATAACATATCTGATTATATAGGTATGCTAAACTTAAATAATTTAGAGCAAAAGCAAGCATGATAAATCAATAAAAAAAACACTACTATCTGTACAAAAGGGATATTGTACCTGAAGAGTCAAAAACAATTTGTGATTCACCAGGTTTAGCTTAACATTAATAATATTCCTTGAGTTTATAAGATCACAAAAATATTTAGTTGATCCTTTGTACAAAAATAAGTATTATTTTTGTTATTAAAGTATATTTTTCTATAACATTACCTTCTACCCATGTAATGTGTCGTTTACAGGTCTCGTAACGTATTCCTACGCGTGACAGACGTGCGCAAATACTGTTACTACTCAAGTGTGGTGTGGTCTAGCGTAGCAGTAATGGCTGCAATGGCCATAAGCGCTCATTTCTTATTAGATACAGGCACCAACCCTAATAGGAAGACCAGGATCCAGTTCTCATCATCAATCCTCATTGATGATGTCGAACAAGAAACAATTGGTATGATATATTTTATATATGTATTTTCTTTATATAAAAATATAGTGTTTGTAAGTGCGTACATGAGAAATGGTCTGGTAGAAATATCAGCACGATTAAACCCCAAAAGAGATCTTGGGTTCAATAGCTGATATAGTGCCTGTGACTGCATCAGTGGAGTAGTGTATGTATTTACAAAAAAAAGTATAAATAATGTATAGTAATTTACAAAAATAAGTATGCAATGTATGCATATTCAAAGCCGCTATTCAGCGTGCTATGGAGAGGGCTATGCTCGGCGTTTCTCTAAGGGATCGCATCAGAAACGAGGTGATCCGACAAAGAATCAGGGTCATCGACATAGCCCACAGGATTAGCAAGCTGAATTGGCAGTGGGCTGACCACATTTGCTAACCGTTGGGGTAAACGAGTTCCTGAGTGGAGACCGCGCCTCGGCAAACGTAGTGCAGGACGACCACAGGCCAGGTGGAGCGATGATTTGCGCAAGACGACTGGCAGGAGCTGGATGCGAGAAGCCATAGATCGAGCTAAGTGGCGTGAAATTGGAGAGGCCTGTGTCCAGCAGTGGACTGCGATAGGCTAATGATGATGACGATAATGAAGTATTCATAAGTCAATCTAGTCGTCATAATAATACGAGCTCTGCTTAGTTTGAAACTTGATGGCGTTATATGTCAGATGTCCGAAATATTCATTTATTTTCTCCCGATGGATTAAAGTCTGGCAGTTCCCACTGGAGTTGTGAATGTTTGTAATATGTAGACAATATTCGAACAGGCCACGTGTTTTTAAGAAATGAGTACATATTACTTTTTCTTATTTCAGGTCTATTAGGTATAGCTATTTTCTTCACGCCAGTGGCATTTACAATCATATTTAATGTCTTCTTTTACGTCACAACATTGAAGATTATAAAACGAATTAACATATATGGCAGAATTCATCATAAACTAAAAGGATGGTAAGTTAGTACACTATTATGTGTTACATAAAGTACTCAGATTTTATTAATTAATTTTAACTTTTATTTACAGTTTCAATTTATTCCTTCAACTATTCCTAATAATGACTACAGCTTGGCTATTTTTGTTGCTGTCGTGGCTCAATATTGATGAACTACTCTACGCGCACATATTTGTCAATCTACTTCAAGCGATTTTAATATTCTATGTGTGTGTGCCGCGTCAGTCTCATGTCACGTTTCTTTTGCGGAAGAGTTGTTGTTATTCGCAGCCTGTACCTACCGGAGAGTGGGGCGATGAAATGACTCATATGAATGGTGGAAATTACTAAGAAATTATTGAATTTCTTGGATCTCACGTATATAGAATTTAGAGCTGATTTATATCAGCTTTTACTGTAGAGGCACAGATAAAGTCATATTTATATATTATCTAAATAGATGCATATTTTATCTGTGATGTTGATGTTTCACAAATACAAATGACGCTATGAAACACTGTAGGTAGGTTTAGTATTAAGTTATAACGAGCATTGTTATACATATAAGTATAAAAGTATAAATCAGAATTTTTATGTACAAATATGTGTGCCTTGTTAATGTCCCTCAAAAGCTTTTCTCATTTATGAATCTCGTTCTAAATAAGACTTTTTGCAATAATTAGTTTTTTTTGCGCCCATTACTTATTGGGATAATTTACTTTTCATAAATCATTTCAATAGAAATACTAATTGTGTGATGTCATTTTATGTTTTTTTCTAGTGATATATATGTATTTGATTTATTATGATTAAGTAATTGGAATGTCTTCTGTTTAGATATGAACGTAATTATAACAAGAATATAAAACAACTGAGTGTCTTAACATAGTGTCTTAGTAGTATGTATTTCTTCTCTTTGAAATTGTACATGTTATGATCGATGTAGGTGTTTATATTGGTAATGTTTAATACTACTTGTGGGTATTTCGGTGCTTTACTAGCGATATTTATACCAAAAGAATATGTTGCTATCGGTGATGTTAACTTTATAATTACATTTCATTGGTAAAAAGAAATTTCGTCAAAATGAAAATAATTGCTCACAAAGATACTTAAATTTATTTTAGGAATTAACTAAAAAACTAACCCAATAAGGTGAATTCATTAAGGGGAGAGGCCTTTACGTCAACACTATAGCATCGTTTCTCGTACAACTATGAAATGAAAGCTACAAATTTTATGTAATGGTCAAAGATCTTTTCTTAAAAGTAATGGCTCAACAGTACATTTTAAACCTACGAAAGAAATTTTATCCTAGTTATGTGCCCCCGCCTAATTCGAATTTACCTTAAAATTATTTTATTAAACTTCATGACGTGTAAAGTAAGGATACGGTATTATAAAACTGTATTATTTATTATTATTACAGTATTACTATACGAATCGTATTATATGTATGTTTTATTATGTACATGCTATATAAGTCTGATAAATATTCGATCGTCTTATTTAGAGATTTTATTGATGTCTCAGAAATGCTCTGAAAGCCTCGTTGGCGCAGTGGTAGCGTACGCGACTGCTGTCCATGAGTTCTCGGGATCGAATCCTGGGTCGAACCAAATGTTTGTATGATCTGCAAATATTTGTTTCGGAGTTTGGGTTTTTTTCTATGTATATGTATGTATTTACAAAAAAAAAGTATTTATGTATTCATATCAGTTGTCTAGTACCCATAATATAAGCTCTGCTTAGTTTCGGACTAGATGGCGTCGTGTATTAGATGTCCGAAATATTTAATATTATTTAGTTAAAAAATTATATAACCCCTAAACAGCGCATGTTTATAAATATGACAGAATCGATAGTAGAAACTTTATTTTATGTTTGCTATTCTAGATTTTCTCCATACAAATAGTTATGTTTTGGAGCCTTCAATTGTTCTGAACATTATCGTGCAAAGTACAGTTGGGCCTGTTGTTTACGTCAATCTCCCCTATTTGAAACCTAATATAATGAGGAAACAATTTATGCGAAATTTTAATTGCATTAGTGAAATAAGTTAAAGGAATAGTCTAATTACAACCGTTTTTTAAGAAAATAGCAATACGGCTCTCATATCTAGTAATTTGACTCTCAAATATATTCCCTTAGTGCAATGCACTTAAGTAAATCACAAATATTTATAGTGAGGTAGCTGGCTAACGTACTTGTATCCGTCCTTTTCTATATTAGGTAACTATTAATAGTAACTGATATAACCTTTTATTGCTATTTGGCACTAACAAAGTATTAAAAAAATAAGGGACAGTTTTATTTTTATATATTTACTTGACATTCTATGTGGTACGAAACTGTATTGTGACACAACGCATTTATGTTTTTTATCGTTGGATTTACTCAATAAACGTAATAAAGATCATGTTGTTTTATTATTTTTCTCAATCCTACTTGATAATAACTAAACAAGTTAATGCTCAGCATAGTTAGTTGAAGCCTTTTGCACACACTGCATCACCGATCGTAAATATTTACATTAGATGACCCCAATAATGGTAAGATACATAGAAACTTAAAGTGTGCAGTCCACTGCTGGGCATAGGTCTCTACCATTGCACGCCGCTCTGTTCGATTTTTGGGTTCAAGCATCCACCTCCAGCCAGCTATGGTATCACACCTGTGATGAATTACTGGGATGCGACCTCCGCTCATTAACGCAAGTAGCGTATGCGACTGCTGTGTTTTTTTCTAAGTGGCACCAAATGTTTGCATGATCTGTAAATATTTGATTCCAAGTTAAGGTATTTTCTAAAAGTATATAAGTATTCTATCGGTGAATCTTAAAGTAGTAGTTTTAAATTTTACTTAGTTTAAAGCTAGATGGCGTTACCTTAATAACCTAGTTACGTATATCCCTTTGGATTCGAGACATACATTTAGTGCTTTTAAAAAACGCCTAAAATCAAATCATCGAGAAAAAGTTGTTAAGATTATCTATACTAATAAATGAAACTGGAGTGTCTGTTTGTAATATTAAAACAACCGCATTTTACTAAATGCATATGCATGGATACTTGGTTTAAAGTTTTTTTTCCGGCTAATCTCTGGAATGGCTGAAACGATTCTGACGGGACTTTCACTGACAGATAGCGGATGTAATAAGGAGTAACTTGAGCTACTTTTCTCTGACTAGCTTTGCCCCGCGGGTAACACCGCAGTTAGTTTTGTCATATTTTAAACCAAGACAAAGAATAAATTTTAAACTACATATTTGATTTTTACGTGACTTTTAAATAAAGAATTTAGCGTCTTATTTAGCAAGCAAATTGCACTTCAAATTGTAACAAAATCATTTCTATAGTAGATCTTGCAATTGTTACTATCTACTGATGAATGTCTATCAGTAACCACAATCAGAGCACTATGGAATGATCAGGGATGAAATTTGTTCGAAATATTGAAAAACAAAGAAGTTTCCTCCAACCAATTACGAAAATTTCGGAATCGTAGCAAGAAATAAGATCGTCATTTGATTTTTGTAACCTTTTTGTATGCAATATAGCATTAGATTTGTCCGCTTCATTGTACATACAATATACAATTATTTGTTTTTAATACTAATGTACTTACTTGATGAAATAATTGTTCTTCGGGTCTCCTGTTAAGTGGTGCCATATGGCGCACTACGAGGTGACATTCGTCCATGACTGTGTTGAAGAAACGGTTTGTCGGCAGCAAAGTTTCCAGATTGATCGTTAGCGCCTCGCAATATCTGTGAGTAACTTAAATTTGTGTAGGTCTCCACAGTAGATAACCAAAAACACACATTGTATATGTGTACCTATACATAGCCATTCATTTTATTCCTTTAGCATAAAAATGTGTAGGTAACTGTAATGTGTGTTAATTTAAACACATATATTATGGTTAGAAACCATAAAGCTCATTCAAAATGCTCTTCAACGAATTTTACAGTCTTTTAAAACTTCTAAGATTGCCGTGTCTATCAATTGCCGGGTACACAAAAGTCGACCATGGAGATGGAGAGTTTTAAAAATTGCTTATAATTTCTTACCTACTTCGTGTAATGCTATCACAGCGATTTAGTTATTTTTATCACGGCACTCCATTTTGAAATCTCAAAAATATATAACACCGATTGGCGGGAAAACGTTAAAAAACTTATTGTATCAGACAAATTCCAAATTCAAATATAATGTGTTTTTTTTAACAAGCTTTTATTTAATTAAAACAGTATTTAAAGCCAGACTAGGGTAGTTTAGCTCAATAATACCTAGTTACGAAAGATTAATTAAATATATGACTAAATAAATTGTCACCTAGGTTGTGAAAAATATTTTTCACCACCAAGAAGATAAATGAACAGGCGCCAGAATATAAAATTCTTAAAAATATATTGCTGTTTATATTAATAAACAGAGTTATATTTCCTAATTTCTTGTAAGTATATACTTAGAAAGATGCATATTTAGGAATGATTAGTATAGCTCATTAGAATTTATCATAACTTATATAAAATTCAGGAATACTATTTAAAATGTAAGTAAGTATTTATTCTCAATAATATATCTGTTATCCTATACTGTATAGCATTTCCTCGATGGGGTACAACGGAGAGTTAATACTAAAAGTGTGTCATAGGTTTAGGTCTAGGCGATATTACAGTGAAGTAAAACGTACGTTACAAATCTGGACCTGAGAGGTAAGATGGGCAAATAAGATGATGAAACTTTCCTAATAACACATTCTTATTCATATAATTTTATCGTATTTAGTCTCAAAATTTGCAGCTAAAATGTCAAAAGTCAACGAGTACGATGGATGACGCCTGCTCTTGGATTTTGCTCATAATTTCCATCAGGCAGAGTAGAATCACTTTGGCAGGCTCATCTATATAATAATAATAAATAAAATTTAAATGTCTCTTTTTATGTAATAGGGTCCAAACGAGCGGACGTATCGCCTGATGGTAAACGATTACCGCCGCCCAACGCACTTGTGACTTGTGACGCAACGCACTTGTGACGCCTCTAGTGTCCATACACCCGCAACACGATTGAGTCAAAGGCCTTCTCATAGTCCACGAATGCTAGACACAGGGGCTGATCCTCTGTATAATCTGCCGCACTGTGTGGAAGTGTTCTATGTTGTCATATCCACTCCTAAACCCAGCTTGCTCCAGTGGTTGGAATTCGTCGAGTCTTCTCACAAGACGGTTCATGATGACTCTGAACCTCTGAAAGCAGCCTGTAGACGGGGCTTAGAAGGGAAATGGGTTGATAGTTGCATGTTAATGTGGCTTTAGGGTCCTCATTTTCGGGATTAGGTCGAGATGCATGAGAAGCGAAGAAACTGCAACTCTCAACACAACTGGTCAGCTTCGTCAGGTGGCTTCTTCCAAGAGATTGTACGACCACTTTGTGAACCACACGCTGAGACTCAAACAGTTTCTGCTTAATGTAAAGGTTCGTTCTCAAAGGATTCATTGGCCAGATGCATGATGGATCTCATGAGAATCTTTTTTAGGTAACAAAATAATTACTAGAAAAAAATTTAATATCGCTAAAACAAGTAAATATGTTTATTTTGAGTTTCTGACACTTGTCTTGGTGTAACAGTTTTTTTTCGTAGTAAGTGAGGATGAAGCAACGGGCAATGAAATGGGAAAGGGAGGCAAAATCGGAAATGGTTAATCAAAAGTAGCTACCACCTTACATGGAAACCTGTAAGTCAAGAGTAACTAAGTATCGCCGTTCAAATTCCCTCAACTACCCCCAGAATTATGAGATTTGATGCTCTAGTGACTTCGGTGGCACCTTTCGTGACACGTAGTCGTAGCCGATCTTCATAATACGGCCGCTGCTGGCCAAAAGTCTCTCCATTTGCCGGCCACTTGGATCGATCATCTTCTGGAAATCATCACTTTACGTTTTTCCTGTGTACCGATTTACTATAGATAAAATAATGTAAAATCTGTTTAGATTGAAGTCGTTTGGTGAAAATCGTCCATAACACTAATTTTATCTAAGATCCTGGTATCGTTCTGTTCGAGGTTGCTTATTTATACTGAAACATGGCTCTCCCTTACTTTTAATTCGTACTGAATGTTACCGAAAAATTCGAACACTTAGGAATATATTTTTGATTTATAAAATCAGTGTAAATAGGCTTCTTCGATTAGTGCATTTCGCTGATATTGTAATGAAATACTAATAAATATTATTATTATTGTATCAATGGAAGATGTGACATNTGTGACATACATACATGCACTTTTAAATTGTGTAAAACTCATTTTATAGGAACTAAAAAAAATAATGAAATAACTTAGTTTAAGAACAATTAGAAAAATAATTAAATATGAACATCCAAGTTGACTATCATTTATATAACTGAATTACTTGTTAGCTCATAAAAGTATTTCATTCAATTTTAAAAGGATTTTACACAGTACATATAAATCTATTCCCTTCATCTTATGGACCATAGTTTCATTAACAGTTTACAGATTTAAAAAAATAATAATCTTCTTAAGATTCTAATTTGTCAACATAAAAATATTAATGATTCTACAAAACATAAAAAAATAAATATAATTTTATAAAATAGCAGGTGTGGAGATTATACAATAAATCATTTAAAAATTACTGGTGGATTTTTGAAAAAGAAATGGGTCATTGCACCTGAGTCTATTAGGCCATTGACCTTTTATTTTTCATTTGTTTAAATCAGTAAGGCTCAGGCCTGCTTTGAGAATACATGTTTTACAAGAGATAAGATGTGCTAAGAAGTAGAAATATAAAAATACTCACTTAAATCCCACTTAAATTCAGCTTTGCAGATTGATTCCACAATAGAAGAATCATAAGGTATGTGACTTTCTTTAGTTTGTGGTGACCAGTACTGATTTGCGAGCTGTTAATGTTGCAACCATGTTGATTTGTTATACAATTCAATGTGGAGTGTTACATAGATTTGTTTAGTGGTTCTTGTACCCATTAGAATACCAGTAGGCTCTTTATTAACTATTTTTATGATAAAACATGACTCTCTAGATATCGTAACGAAATCTATAGTATTTTAAGTATGTCCTTTATGAGCTTTATCAGGTCATGGTCAAGTTGAACACCTACCCTTTATGTTATATTTTTATACATCATATATTTTAACTACCCTTTCGTCACACTACACTCCAATTCAAATACCTATATAAGGACATCCAAAATTTTTTTTGAACATATTTGTTTACAATTGAATTTTGGGCTAAACTCCTAAGAACTATACAGAATTTATGTAAAAGCCAGGTGTAAAGTATATATTTACTACATTATCTCATGAATAGGTGCATGAGATTAGTAAAGTAATTAATTGAATATGTATGTACTATTTGTATAATTGCTTTAGTTAAGTTCTTTAATCATTGGTTCCTACGTCAATAGTAATGATCTAATTAGTAGATTTTATTTTAAATATTAATTCATCACAAGACATTTTCACTAACCAGAATAAAAGCTATAAACTCAAAGTTATGAATTACTTTTAATCGAAATCACACTTAAAATGTTAATCATTAAAGGGAAACTGAAATACAAGTTATATAAACATTAAACTTAGTTATACTGGAATTCATTTATTTAATATTATATAATAAAATAAAAACAATCATATACAACATAAATCATAAAATATTCGATTAGGTATTTAATTGAAGCATTTACAAACAATTTTATTAATACATGATGTCAACCAATATTAAAAAATGAAATATCTCAGGTACATACATACCTGTGTAATTCTATCGGCACTTTTTTGGAAAAGCGTAAGTAATGGTATTTTAGGTTTGTCTGACGTTGAAATTGTGTTTACATATATTTTAATTCATTTATATTTTCACTAAATATAAGAACAATAATAACACAATCCGGCACTGCCTGAACACAAGCTGTTTACAAACATTGGATTAAAATTCAGCGAATGAACGACGAACAGCCGGCGAGGATTTGACATGTGTCAACGGTTAGCAATGTGTTGCAACAACCATAATTATTTAACAATCTAAAATGAACTCCTAAAATAATAAAATTTTATTTAAATCGAATGCAAATTATTTCTTACTTATGAATGATGAACACTAAAACTAACTAATAATAAATATCAAATTATGGTACTCAATCACAGTGCACTTGACAAGACATTTTCAGCATTGCACAACCAATCTGCGAAACAAAGTAAACTCTGTGAAACTAATTAAAATTTCGATAAGAACTTCAGACCTTAAAAAAATATTCCTTCCTTCTGAATTTACAGGTGTTCATGAGCAGCAGAAGTCACTTATCATCAGATGAATAGTTAACGTGATTCCCGCTCTTTTTAAAAAAAAATAACTAGAACACATTAGTTGATTCAAAACCTCGTAAGACAATAATCTGAACCAGGTGTTATAAAAGTTCCAAATATTTTAGGCTTTTGATTTTAAACGAAAAAACACCTAATTTTTATCGGCTTAAATAAAATATTAACTTTTGGCCTCATCATATTTTTCAATGAATTAAAATTATTTTACTTTTTTCCTGAAGCTGCGATCACATTGGCGAAGATTGGTGGGTAAACAAAACCCCTCTAGAAGTAAAAAAAAACTTTAATGGTAATATACTTATATCAACATACTTTACATACTCACATACGCGGAATAAAATGAATGATCTTTTTTTTGGATGTTTTAAGATTTGTTGGTTATACGTTAATAAATACCATAACTATTGTTACAGCAAAAATATGATGTTTGATCCACCAGATTACCCTTTCAAAGAATTATCTGAAACATATGATTTACTTTTCAATAACGATTCAGAAAACAATGGACAACAATCAAGTTTAAATAAAAATGTAACTGATACATTACTTACAGTGAACAGTGTGGAAAATCAACTATCATTTAATTCCAATGATTCGGGAAGATTTTTTAATGTCGATAATTCTAGTTTATTTCAAGATAATACTTCAACTGTGCATAACGCCGAATTATATATAGTCCAATCAGATAATTTGTTTAATTTTGAGCCACTTCTGCTTGATGAAAATACTGTTAATCAGTTTCTTTTGCCTCTTCAAGATGCTGCTGACCAACCTAAGGTTTAGTGACCGTTTTAACATTTGTTTATAGATTTACATTAATCATTACTTTATTACGACCTCGAATATTAAGCCACAAGATTGCTTAAGTTTAAATTTTACTTTTAGAATGTGGACAGTGGTGGCCCCGACTTACTTGCCTTACACTCCTGTATGGTATGTCATGAAATATTTACTACAGAGTCCGATCTATTAGACCATACTATTTTACTGCATACTTCAACTGCTGAAAGTTCTAAGGAACACACACAAAACGCTATTTTACCACTTATAGGAAATGAGAAAGTAGGAGATAAAATAATTGAAGGTAATATTTTCTTCATTTCTATCATTTTGGTTTCTGATCAACTTGTATTTTTTCTTAAATTATTTTTAGACTTATTATAAGCGAATGAAGGTTTCTTTGGATTTAATGTTGTAATATATTTTTATTTTAGAACCAAGTAACAATAGCGAGAACTTTGAAACAGAATGGCTAGTCTGTAAAATGTGTGAACGTGTGTTGTCAACTGCTCTAGAAGTTGAACCAACAGGTAAAGTATGCGAAACAAAAGGCTTATATATTAATTTTAAATACTAAAGAGATGAAATTATTTTTAGAACAATTATGTTGTATCGACACTAATGGCAAAAGCAGTGTTTCTTCACGCAAACTAAATACGATGTATGTTTGCGATTTTTGTAGCGGCTTATTTGCTGATGGTGATGCTCTAGATAAACACCGACTGACGTGTTTTATAGAAGATGATAATAACATTTTTGAAAATAAAAATGTGAGTATCACGTTTAATGAATTGTTTACTATGGTACTCAATCTCATTAAACTAAATAAGTACTTATTTTTAGGACTCCTGCAGTATAAACAGTAATGTTTCTAACGGTACAGAGATATGTTGTTCTTGTGATATTTGTGGTAAGCAATATTCATCTACTGAGGATTTAAGAACTCATAAAATAGAGTCACATAGGCCCCCACCTCCAAGAAATACAAGACGTGCTTATACAAATAGTAACAATAACAAGATGTGGAATTGTGGATCGTGTAACCAACTATTTACGACTGCCAGGTACTATTCCTTTAGTATATTAGATTATTTGAGATATTTAGCAATTAAATATTTTCAATTTATTGACTAGACATTGTACCCCGTTTTTTTTTGTCTGTGAGACTGGTGGTTATATCGGACTCGAACCGACCAAAAACCGCACGCCACGCCGTTTCGGGTTCTAGAAGTCGGGGAATCGGATTCTAAAAGTCGGGGAATCAGATAGAAATTGTACCCCTACAATTTTAAGTTAGTGAGTGGACGATTAGCCATCTACATAGTTGGCGACCCTTCAGTCTTATATTGGGCTTATCTATGACCATTTAAAAATAAAATATCAATGAATTACCTTTACGATTTCTAGATATACGCAATCTTATCTCAATTTTACCGTGGGAGAGCCACGCTTCGGCATGAATGGGCCGGCTCGACCGGAGTGATACCACGGCCTCACAGAAAAACCGGTGTGAAACAGCGCTTACGCTGTTGTTCATCGAGTGAGTGAGGATACCGGAGGCCCATACCCCAATCCAACGCCCCCTATCCCCCTCACCATCCCCTTTCCCCCCAGGCCGCCATAGTGTGGGTCACCATGCTGCGTTGTTCTTTTTCGCGTTGAGGATGGTGACCGACACTCTTGGATTCTGCTCATGCTTTCCATCAGGCAGGGCAGAGTCATTTTGGCAGCTTAAATATAAAAATAAAAAAAATAAAAAAAAGGAAACTAGAAATCGAAAAACTATGATTGCTTAATGATGATGTTGATTTTCATTTTTAAAATCGTGTACTTTTATGAATTGTTTTTAAACTTACAAGAAACTCATGGTTTTGGGTTTCCGTTTCCGATGCGACATTTAAAAGCATCTATATTATTTTTGTCAGGGAGTTATATCGCCACAAGCGTGGTGAGGACCGACCTCAAGGAGCTCCGTTAATGGCGTATGTGTGTGAAGAATGCGACAAAGTCCTAGGAAGCATGTGTGCGCTACACACGCACAAGAAAATGCACAAAGTTACCAAACCAGTAAGTTATACAACGCAACTTAGCAGCTCAACTATTAGTACGAAAGAAAATTGTTACTATAGAAGTACAGACCCGTACCTCTAAGACTCCAAACAAACGGACTGCATTTGAACTACAGTCTACAAGTTCTCTTTCAAACTGAACTTTTTATACAGCTGACATAACTGCATCGAAACTACAAAGAGACAACTACACACTGGCTGAATGTAGCACCTGGTTACTGTGTTATGCCCTACTTTAGTTTCAAAGTAAAACCCGCTAGTTTTAAATTTAAGTAAGGCACACTATATTTCTGCTCCAATTGGAGTCTCTGCTTCTACGTCGTCGAGTAGTAGGCTTACTTGATACATTTTGAAAACAATTAGGGGATAAATTTTATAAATAAATGATAATAAAATTTTTAACAACGAAAAACCGACTTCAAGAACTGGACCAAATTGTAATGGGACCACACGGGAAGCACCAGCTTTCAGATAAGAAAAGAAGCATCAAAATCGGTTCACCCAGTCAAAAGTTCTGAGGTAACAAACAATAATAAAAATATAGTCGAATAGAGAACTTCCTCCTTTTTTGAAGTCGGTTAAAAAAAACGGCATTAAAACATCAACTATCTAATTCAAAGTTGTGGTAAGTGGAGCACGGATAGTTTAATGGTTTAAGCGACCACCTGGCCACTTTTTACTGCTCTGAGTTTTCTGGGTTCAAACCTCACATGGGACAACATTTTATTCTTTATGTTATCCACAAATTGTTGTTTTAATTCTAGGTCTTTGTGTACGTTTAACTTTTTTTTAATGTATAAACTGCCAAAATGACTCTGCCCTGCCTGATGGAAAGCATGAGCAGAATCCAAGAGTGGTGGTCACCATCCTTAATGCGAAAAAGTACAATGCAGCATGGTGACCCACACTATGGCGGCCTGGTGAGATGCTTTTTCACGCCCCGCTTAAAGGACCCGGGATCATAATGAGAAGGAAACACGTGCGCTGGTAGTGAGTTCCAGGTTTTGACCGCTCGCCATAGGAAGGAAGCACCGAAGCGATGAGTACGAGAACGTATGTCTTCCATTTTAAAGCGGTGAATTCTAAGGCCGGCACGTGTTGTTCTGTAGAGGAAGGGAGAGGGGGGGATCAATTGGAAGAGCTCTTCAGAACACTTACCATGGTAAAGGCTATAGAGGACTGCCAAGGAGGCGATATCTCTAACTGTAGAGGCTCAAGGGTCTCGGTGGCTTCGGGACTATTGACAATACGGATAAGTATATATGTTTGTTAAGTTTGTTTCATATATGTTTGTTGTCTCCCATGACAGATATATTACTAGTGAGGGGTATGTATGTGACATATATAACTCTTTGGGATGCTCGTATATAAAAAGCTATTGTTATAAACAGTCGCCAACGTGGGTATAAAGTGTATGTATAAAAAAAGCATTTTTGTTTCTAGGGTTACCCGTGTCGCGTATGTGGGCGTCGGTTCAATCAGTCGGGTCACTTGGCGATCCACATGCGAATGCACACCGGCGAACGACCTTACCCCTGCGATTTGTGCCCTAAGGCTTTTAAAGTTAAGGTATTACATATGTATCTACTTTCAAAATGCCAATAACCTGACAGTTTTTAATGTGTTTGATTAGGCTTGGGGAAAAAAACTTTACAAATAAGTATGTTTTAGGAAAACAGCTAGTTTTCCTAAAACATACTTATTTGTAAAGTTTTTTTGATTTCAGTCTTTATTTCCAAATCCTTTCGTTGCGGATTCTAAGACGGCTAAATTATTTCTGGGACTTCCTGAGTGTCCTAACTCGGTGTGTTCGTGAGTTACTGCTGTTAATCCTGATGTACAGGAATTACAGACGAAGGAATAAGTCCCAAAAATATGCCAGTCTTATATCTCTGTTCTGTGATCTGTATCGAAAAATTCTTAAGTTTTACAAAAGAATGTTCTTCTTTATTTTGATAAGATGGCAACCAGCTAATCAGCTACTTCGCCTGATCAGCTATTTCTGCCTATATCAAGTATTTAAAGTCTTTAAATCTCAAGTCTTCGTCGTGATGAAATTAATGATAAAAAATATAAAAAAGTGAGGATGATATAAATGGGGACCGCCTTTCGAAAAAACAAAAAACGATCTCAAAAGAATGTTACCAAAACAAATATAACCAAGATCTTCTCCCTCATCACCAAATAATTGACATGTGTCAAGAGAGAAAAGGACAGAACATTCTATGGCGTAAGAAGTTTTTTTAGAAAAAGAACATGAAATTTTCTCTTGGTATGGAAAACGGAAATTATAATATAAACACTTGAATTCTATTGTTTAATATTAGGAGGTAATATACTAGGTAATAAAGAGCAATATATATATAAAAATGGTACAGAAAGTCAATTTTAAAGGCCCTTTTTATCCGACTACGGCAAAGCCAAAAGAGTAATATTTTTGACAGTTTATATAAGTTTGTATGTTCTGATACTAAGGCGATAAACTAAATTACTGAACCGCAATAAGGGTCCGGATGACTTTGGGTGTATAAATTTTATCACAAGGTTTTTACATAGTCGATTTATAATTTATTTTATTCAACAAGGAGCCACGTTTGTTTATGTTTTTATTTCGTAAGGTTGGTGTAGTAATCCTCAGTATTTGTGTTTTATGCTGATGATAAAATAAGTTGCCTGTGGGTGAGCTAAAGGCCTAGTTAACCGGATTGATATCACGGCCTCTCAGAAAGCCGGTGTTTAGCAATACTTACATTGTTTATACCCATTGAATGAGACTACCTTAGGTGTAATCCCTGCCATCCGAATGTCTTAATAACGGCGGTTCCCGAATCCTTCCCGTCTCTGGCGCAGAGTGGCACACCGTGTGGTTTTAGTCGGTCCGAATTCTACACACCACCACAGACCTCGGTGGGGTGACAGCCCATATGGGTTACCAACCGTAATCCCCGCCAAAATCTCTTTCACTCAACGTCACTCAGAACTGTATGTGTCCGTGAACAATGGCAGTTAGTTAAGGCGTCCCTTCTCTAGTTGTTGTCTAAGTTGTTACAAGGATTACGGATAATTTTCTTTTCTTATAGTCTCACTGTTGTTATATACCCACAACAATGTAGGTAAGGTTCAGAACGAGACGTGAGGTAGGTAACTACTGAATGGATAATACTACCAGTAGGAGGCCAACCAACAAGACCTATTGGTCAAATAGTGATCACTAGCTAATGGGTAGTAGGAGAAGTTATACACTCTCTTACTTGAGATTCCCATCTCTTATAAGTATGATGTAATAGAAAATGAAAGTCTTTACTTGTCAATCTCCAATGTTGTGTTAACAACGAGCGAGGGCGTCGCATTGACTGCAATCGCAAAAAATGCTCATTGCACGCGTTATTTAATAAAGGATGGACTCAGATAGTTCCCAGTATTTTTTCCATATGATAATGTATGTGAAATGGTGTGCGTGGCAGGTGGAGCGCGACGATCATCGTCGAACTCACACCGGGGAGCGGCCCTTCGCGTGCACTGCTTGCCCCAAGACGTTTACAGCCGCGGCACGGTTGCGTGAACACGCACGCATTCACACAGACCAAAGGTTATGATACAATCCTTTTGTTTAATACTCACAACGACGTATTTTCATCATAATATTTACTATTTCGTTGAGAATTTTTATATCACAACTATTTTTGTAGCCTCTGGTGAAGCACTTGTGGAACTATCAGTTGGTCAAGTCTTCGAATAGATGGCGTTACTATATTCAAAATTCGCACTAAAATTAATTTGAACGTGCAGACAAAAGAAAAATCATTCAATTATTAACCGCATTTTCCTAAAATGATCTTAGAGCTAAATTGAGGATGGATTTTTCCAATTAATCGAAACTCCGAGAAGGTGTATTGAAATGTAGCTAACTAATTCTTCGAACACACCCAATTTAGAACTCGCAACTTAAAACAAAATTTAGATTTGAGGATTTATTTATAGGAAAAGGGAATTTATTAATTTATTGAATATGACGCATTGTATTATTACACGATTTTATTATTGACATCTTACTGTAGATACATAAAAATAACAAAATCAGGCAGTCACCTACCTGACGAGTTTCACAGTAGGTACTTACGCCATCAACTGCCGCATATTCTCGCCTGCAGTTTCTTTTAAATATTGTCTGGGAGATATCGCTTTTAAATCTAGAACACTGAAGTTTATAAATCCATGCCGGCACTCGCTTCTGACTAACTGAATTTCATGGAATGAAGAACTTCAAATGCTGGGATAGTGACCATAATACAAGCGTCAATACAAGTTTCCAAATTATCCATTTTAAGAGTACAGTGAAGGGGTTTCTTTTGTTAACTTAATACGCTATTTGTTTGGGTACATAGAAGTATCCTAATTCACATTTTTTTTAAACAAATTCATAAGGAATTGGCAAAAATCATTAAATCAGTGTTTTAGATTGGAAGAACTATACATACAAGTTTGATAATCATGAGATAATAAATTGTAGTAACATTTAAAAAATATTAGTTTGACTAAAACTAAGCAGAGTTTAGCCTCACTTATTAAAAAAAACAGCACTAAACGGGAACCAAACCCGCGACCTCCACGTGATTACGGAATGAACTATTGCCGCGTAGACTGTATACGGATTCGTCAATATACATAAGTCGTCCACGAATTTCTTATTATTATCATTTTAGTCAGATGCAAGACTTTTTTGTTAAAATACACAAAAATACAAACTCCATAAATGTTTCCTATTTCACTGACATTTGTGCAGCGAAAGAGTAATTGTCTACAAGTCTAGTTTACGGGTTCGTTTCCCTTTAGGTGATATTTTAAAATAAGAACACGTCTAATAGTATATTTACGTATAATACGTATATATTTAGAAAGCAGAAGATCAATAAAATGATGTCATGATACATTTTACAGCCACAGAAAAGACGGTTGGGACTGGACGCTAACGAAAGGGTGATGTGACTGAGAGACGGGCGAACACTTGCAATTTTTATAGGCTTCGTTAATTCAGTCGGATCGTTTGTTTTTGAACTTTTAATCTTAACAAATACAAAAAACCAAATACTACACTATCTAAACTCTACACACATTTGCAATGAATCGTTGTAAGGAGCGATTTTATAAATAGATCTTTTATAGATTTTTTTCAACTAATAATCCTAGTCAGTCTTAATCGAAGTGAACTTTACAAATTATAAAACAATCTACATATACTTGATTTGGTTAATAATTTATAAAACAAAAGTTTAATTAGATTTGGTCGCTGTACTACTACACTGTATTGTATAAAATGTTTTTGTGCAATTTACAATTCAATACGGCAGTAGTGTTGAGCCGTAGCATAAAGGAATAGTGGCAGAGGAAGTATACCCGACTGCTGCTGTAGACATGTCTCGGGTTCGATTCCCAGGTCAGACCAAATGTTTGTATGATCTGCAATTATTTATTTCGGAGTTTGGGTTCTTTTATGTATAATATGTATGTATTTATAAATAAAAGTATATATGTACTTATTTATATCAGTTATCTAGTACCCATAATACAAGCTCTGTTTGGTTTGGGACTAGATGGCGTAGTCAGAGTTCAAAATAAAAAAAAGAATCTAAAACTTGACCATGAACGTCGCGGGGTGAAGCTAGACTAAAAAAGCTAGCATAAATAATAAGAGCAACGTTTATTGATTCTGATCAATAAAGGCATATAGAACCCGTACTTGACCTTATAATTTTATTTGTCATTTTTAGGCCTTACCGTTGCGATATTTGTGGAGCAGCCTTCAGAAGACCATATGCTCGTACTGTTCACACACTCATTCATACTGGCGAGAAACCACATGAATGTGATATCTGCGGCACAGCCTTCAGGTAAAGTCGTTCTGTTAAAATTTTATGCCTCGGTGGCGCAGTGGTAGCGTATGCGACTTCTGTGCTTGAGGTCTCGGGTTCGATTCCCGGGTCGGACCAAATGTTTGTATGATCTGCAAATATTTTCTGTGTATGGATATGTATGTATGTACAAAAAAAGTATATAAGTATTTATATATCAGTTCTAGTCTAGTACCTATAACACAAGCTCTGCTTAGCTTGGGACTAGATGGCGTTGTGAGTTAGATGTCCGAAATATTTATTATCATTATTTTATATTAAAAGCTAAGATTCACGTGTTTTGGTAACTAATAACGTCTGCCTCTGAATTACTCAAGGCTTTTGCCACAAAAAATTGTTGTGTGTTTTTTTGTTATCCTGCCATAATTCATAACAACTTTTTATACCTGATACTTTTGTAGCCTATATTTTTAAGAAACTACATTGATTAACACAAAATACAAACACACAAAAATGTATAAAACGTGCACAGTATTAAGGTTTAACTAAAATTCAGTTTTATACATTTCTTGTACATGTAAAAATTTACACAAATTTTCTTAAATACATTCAAAATAACCCTTACGCATTAACTCTTGAGATGAGGGCCTGCCAAAGTGACATTACTTTGCCTGATGGAAAACATGAGCAGTATCCAAAAGTTGTGGTCACCATACTCATTGCAAATGCAGACAATGCAGCATGACACACACTATGGCGGCCTCGGGACCTCCGGTCTCGCATTCACCAACGAAATGACGATAGCTCGAATACCCTCATTTTTCTGGTCATCTGTGAGAGAGTAGTACCGGCCCTAGGTATGTGCCTACTACACATCATATCCCTAGCCTTTAATAATCTACTGCTAACCACAGCCGTCTCTTCTAAGAAAGGAGTTTTCGCCCAAACTGCTTCAATAACCGTGGGAGAGCCACGCTTCGGCATGAATGGGCCGGCTCAACCGGAGTGATACCACGGCCTCACAGAAAACCGGTGTGAAACAGCGCTTACGCTGTGTTTTATCGAGTGAGTGAGGATACCGGAGGCCCATACCCCAATCCAACGTCCCCTATCCCCCTCACCATTCCCCTTCCCCTCCCCATCCCCCAAAGCCAGCAACGCACTTGTGACACCTCTGGTGTTACGGGTGTCCATGGGCGGCGGTAATCGCTTACCATCAGGCGATACGTCTGCTCGTTTGCCCCTAAAACAATAAAAAAAAATACTATTTTTTTGTCTAGTTTCTATGCAATACACCTATGTTCTATGTTTAAACTTTCGGGGATACACGATGTATTGTCCGATACTGAGATTCGTTTTAGCTAAATTGACCACAAACAGTCGTTCAAAACATATTTTAATAAGCCTATGAAAAATATATATAGTTGTTCAGAAAGTTCAGGTCAGGTGAATGAGCATTCTCCAGTTCTGAGTCTCAAACTGACGATAACATCTTTACGTCCCTATACACTTTTTCCATTGCTTCATACTGCTTAGTAGGTATTTGTTTATTCAGAACTGTTCGAACACACTCCGTCGCATATCTGTGGGTATTCTTATCTGGTATGTACTTGTAGGTAGGTACGTATTTGCGATAATAAAACGATGTTCGCCTTTTAAATTGCAGTGAGGACATAAGATGAAAATAATATTGTTATTTATTTCTATATTTTGTTACTCCAATCCTAAACTACTTCTGTATACACACTATTTAAAGAAATTCATCGTATACTTGTGGCAGTTTCAGTTCTTTATAATAATTACAGGCGGTCTGGAGACATGTGGAAGCACAAACGAACACTGCATGGTATACAAGCTGTCACGATGGAACCAGAAGCGAAGAAATCAGTATAGGCTTTATTAGCACCATGCGGAGTAACATTTTAAAACTTGTTATTTTAGTAACTTGGTATAAAGTTCCTAAACTTATCAAAAGATGGCGATAGTAGTATCAAAATTACATAATGTGTTTATTACGTGCGCAGTGTCATGCACATAAGATTTATACTAAATATAACTTCAATTATCTCACACTATGTTTCTTTAACCATTTACACAAACTTATTACATTTAGAGGACATATTGCGTATCTACCAGGGTGCTTATCGGACATAGTTTGTGTGTACCCAGTGCCAACTCACAATACGGAAGACAGAAAATAATTATTTGCCGGAGTTTAAATACACTTTAGTTTTACCTTGTGTGAGCAAAAAAATTGATAGACGGAGGTGGTAGTTGTGAGAAATTTCCTTGCCACATACAAATAACTGAATGCCAAATGCTCGCATTAGGAGTGGATTCATTTCAATACAACTCAAGAACACTTTTTAAGGGAACTCAGAGAATACTCTCTTACAAGATTAATACAAATGAGGAGTTCTGGCTGCAAAGAAATACATTGAAAATAATTTACAAATGAAACCGGACGAAACAGCTCTGGCGATCTTTAGCAAAGGTGATGTTACCAAGTCAGGCGGCTCAAATTCAAGCAGTTATCTGCTCTGTACAGCTCTTATGTGTCAAATCATGAGACTGCTTGCAGCGCAATAACTCCGTGTAACTTAAAGTGATCATTTATTATTTACTTTAAAGTCTTGACAATAGAGTTGAAATTCTCACAATATTTGAATATCCGAATGGTGCCAACCGTTCACCGTATCAAAGCGATGATTCATAATATACTTCAATGACATTCCCGTAGAGTTGAAAGTTTAAAGACATTCTGCGCTTAGACTGGCTGACGCTTTTAAAATTGAACTAACCAATACGTGAATTTTATTTCAAAGTTCTTCATTTGCACACCCCGGAAATACTAATCGGCCCATTGGGCCCACCCCAGTGACCCACCGCTGGCAGTTGCAGGCGGCGCTGAAACCACATTGACAGGTTTTAAGCCTGGAAAGGTTACCCGAGACCCCTAGGGGGTCTACGAGAAGAACTACTGATAAAGAAGACAGCTCTCCATTGAAACTGGCCGCCGTGGCCAAAATCGCCTAGGAAAACATCATCATCATCATACGAAATCATACATAGGCACAGTGTCTCCGGAACGTTCCAACTCCTTAACATGTTTTACAATACGATATTCCAGATATAGATTAAGGTACCTAGTGTACAAATTCGGCTGCTAATTAATCGTACCAACTTAAAAAAAATTTAACTGGCTTTGAAGTTGGTTAAAAAAAGGCTCTTTCCCAACTCAGTTATATTTGTGTGTTTTAGAAATTCAATATCCAATGGTGGAATATTAAGGTACCTTGTAAAGAATACAATACACACTAATTATTATTCAATGATATATTATAGATTGTAATATTAAAATAACCGCTTTTTACTAAATGCTTAAATATTTTATGTATACAGGGTACTTAAACCAATTTTTTTTTTTAATTTTTGTCTGTCTGTTTGTTCCGGCTAATCTCTGGAACGGCTGAACCGATTTTGACGAGACCTTCACTGGACGCGCGGCGTTACCTGCGGTTGATGTTATACCGAGGGTAACAACGTGGGGCTCAACTTGTGATATATATATATTTTAATTTTTTTGTGATGGGTATCAATCGTTTCTAACAAAGTGTTGGACATGACATGTTCCTAAGTATGTTTATAAATATAGTTTTTTCACGTGTTTGCTTCGGGAAGGACACATCACTCCTTGAGGAAGGGCCTCGTTTTTCCAAGCGTGTCATAATTGCCTGGAACCAGGTCAGTAATATCTTAGGTCTAAGACTATTCGAATGTAGATCAGGTCATATAGTACAACTGGTAGGCAATAGTCCGATCGCTAATTCGTAAACGATCCATTACAAATTTGAAAAACATAGACAAACGAGAAGTGGCGTAAAATTGGAGAGGCCTATGTCTAGCAGTGGACTGCGATAGGCTGATGATGATGATGATGAGACAAACATATTATAAACCTATTATATATCATCCTCCAATGAACTCCAAAAAATCTTACCGATTTTCACTTTTTTAAGGTTCCGTACCTCAAAAGGTAAAAATGGAACCCTTATAGGACCACTTTGTTTTCCTTCTGTCAAGACAATTTTTCTTAGAAGTGCGTGGAGGCATCCGGCTGAAATGCATATCAAATACTCAGGTTTACTGTCCCCTGGAGCTGTGAAAATCAAACTTCTAAGTCAACGAAACCAAAAGATATAACCGTTTATGCTGCAAATTTGCATTGTAATTTGGTACGAAGCAACGTCTTATAGCACAGATATAGGAAAAACTGCGAAAATACCGGCCGGTTTTTTTAATGTGTTTTGCTGGCGTGCCCGAAAAAGATAATTCTTAACATCACGCTTAGACTAATAGGGGCCAAGCATGATTGAAGAGAGACTTAGACGAAGTTGTGTGGTTCAGTTGGTGTACTGCATTTGTGCTGTACTGTTGTAGTACTGCATTTTAGTCCAGTCTATTTTCGATAAAAAAAAAACAAAAATAAACATTCTGTTACTGATTTTGTTATTGAGTATTGTATTTGGCTGCACGGTTGGGCTAGTGGTTTAAGCGATTGTCTCACCGCTTTCTACTGCGCTGAGTCTTGTCTGATCCACAAAGTGTTGTTCTGAATCTGGGTGTTGAGGAACACTGTTGCGACGCTATGTGTATTATATGTAACTACTACTCGTGCGCGATAACTTGAGACCCGCGTGGAATTCGTCACCCCTCCCCTCATACCCGCGCACCTACCCTATGACGCCCGCAGTGTTCACACTGCGGGCGTCATAGGGTAGGTGGTAGGTTGGTCTCAAGTTATCGCGCACGAGTAGTACAATTAAATGTTACGCAATAGTATGTACAGACAATTAAAACAAAAATTTAAAAAAGTACAATCAACTATACTTTTTTCCTTCAGTATCAACATACATTTGCTAAACATAATTGCTCCGCATTGAGTTATAATCTATTGATCTGTGTGTATACGTGTGGTCATTCTTTTTTATGTAATAGGGGGGCAAACGAGTAGACGTACCGTCTGATGGTAAGCGATTACAGCCGCCCATGGACACCCGCAACATCAGATGCGTTAAAAGAAGGAGCATGGCATACACTACTCTTTATTGCGGCAACCGATATACACGCGGGCGGAGCCACGGGCATAGAGTAATACAATATTATATGTGTATTCCGTCTTTTATAAATATTTCCGATAGTTGATAGATCCAAAAGTGATTTTATTACAGTTTCTTTAAACGAAGTGATTTTAGTACCCAAAATTAAATTAAATTAGACACAGATGGCGTTGGCACTGATAATTGCACACACAGTAAATGGATTTCAAGTTTCTGCTTGTTAAAGAATATGTGTTTATATTCTTCACCATATGAATTATGAGAAAGTACTGCCAATTTAGTTACCTACCTCAACCTTTTTACTAGTTTTTGCTAAACAATTTTTTTTCTCATCTTGTACGTATATTTTTTGTGCGCCCAAATACTTTTTTATAAAACTGTCGCATATTTCTTGTGAATATTCGATACATCACTAGTACTAATACGAAACTCTTACACAATTTAAAATGATACTACCTATATTTTCTTTTTTTCTGCATGCATACATCAAACTGAAACTGATTTTAAGTTATGAGTGTGCTGTTTAGTGAACAATAACAGGTTGGGTTCAGTATTCACGATTTTCTAATTTTTTAACAGTTCTTAGTGACATTTTTCTTTATTCTGTTAATGAACTTGAAATACAGTCCTCAACCCACACTTGGCCAGCGTGGGGACGTATGGCTTCAACCCTCTTCTGGGAGGAGACCCGAGCCCATTATGGGTTGTTGATGAACTTGAAATGGTAGGTATCACCTTCCCAGCATTAAACTAATTTTGAAAAACTATTTTATGATGGTCGGAAGTATCTCCTATTGCCAAAAACAGTTATATTTCAACAAACAATAAAGTTTTACCACCATTAGTCAACTAATGTCAAATGTAGCTCTTAAAAATAATAAAGTGATAGCCGATTAGATCCATTAAACCTAAAAATAAATTTTCATTGATTATATCCGAACACAGAGACCTTTACACATAAGTGACGTCACTCGCCCTGATTGGTGTGCAACTTAACATGGCGGATTGCTGTATTTGTAGTTTTATTTTTGATAATTAACTATGAATCTCGGTCTGTATAAGAAAATAAATACGATTTTTATACCGTATGAAACCCATTTCATCAGATGAATACATACTTTTAGTGGTTATTGGTTACTGTCATCATGCCTATTAATAAAGCTAACGAAACGTCTTAAAATTGTCGTTATATTGACATGTAATGATTATTTACGATTCTAGGATACTTTGCATGATTAAATTTTAAAAATGTACATAGAATAATGAAAGGCATAGAATGGTAGAAATCCTCTGTTGTTTGTAGCACCAGAGAATCGAGAGAAATATTAACATCCCCCTCTACTTCGCATTATCAAAAAGGAACAAGCATTGAAGTTGTTTTAGATTTCCATGAGTTATTTAATTTTTGCAGTTTCGTACACGCTGACAGGTGACCTTATTATACATTAGAACTTTTTTTTTATGGTATAAGGGGCAAACGAGCAGACGTATCGCCTGATGAGAAAAGATTACCGTCGCCGATGGACACCCGTAACATCAGAGGTGTCACAAGTGCGTTGCCGGCCTTTGGGGGATGGGGAGGGGGATAGGTTAGGGATTGGGGTATGGGCCTCCGGTATCCTCACTCACTCGATGAAACACAGTGCAAGCGCTGTTTCACACCGGTTTTCTGTGAGGCCGTGCTATTACTCCGGTCGAACCGGCCCATTCATGCCGAAGCGTGGCTCTCCCACGGTCTCACTCACGGAACTCAACAAACATTATGAAGATGTCTACTAAAATTTGTTTTTGTTAATGTTAATTAAATAAACAATATCAGAAGAAAAAACGAAATACATAAACGGTAGGTAACCTGTTATTTTTTGGGAAATTATTGTATGTCCGAGTTAACGTGTCTGTCCAAATTCATTTCACGGAAGCGCCAGCATTAACAGGGTGTATTAATTTGGGGCGTGTAAGCTAAAACAACGTTCATGTCTTCAAATTAGTGTCCCCAATAAGTACTTAGGTACCAAGGTATTAGCTATTGTTTTATACCCACGTTATCCTGGGTCGTTAAATGAGTCTGCTAGTAGATTACTCCTAGAGCAATAAAACTCCTAGGCAAAATCCTCAATCTTTCTGATGTTCTCTATCTTTACAGAGGATAAAATCTCAAGTCAAGAAGTCAAAGCCGCTTGCTATTCCTTGTCGGGTTTCATAACAACCACGGGATGAATTAGGGGTGAAGGCACTCCTTACTCTTAATTCCCCAAGACACAGACGTGTATAAGGATAAAAATAATAGATGTTCACTATTTCTATACGGGCGTGAAAAAGCATCTCACCAGGCCGCAATAGTGTGGGTCACCATGCTGCATTGTTCTTTTTCGCATTGAGGATGGTGACCACCACTCTTGGATTCTGCTCGTGCTTTCCATCAGGCAGGGCAGAGTCATTTTGACAGCTTAAATATATATAAAAAAAAATCCAAACAATCAATCATGTATAGTTTCATGAATAATATTGGGTTTATTCGGAATTGAAGCCCAATGAAGAGTGCAGTAGCTTTAATCGTTGCCGTCTTCTGTGTGTGATTAGTCCATTACGATAGTTAAAACAGAAAACTATTTTGCCTGCGTTTAGATTATTTATATGTACATAAACATTGGTCCTGAGTGGGTATCGAACTCAGTTACCATTAGACCAATTTGTAGATTTTTTAAGATAGCTCTCGAATTCATATTATACATACTGTGTCGCGGAGGACTTAAAAAACATATATGAAACTGACACAAAGAACGCCTAGACTCAGAGGAACAACTTGTGGATCACATAGTGTTGTCCTATGTGAGATTTGAACCCACAACACTTGGCGCAGTAGAAAGTGGCGTGGCGACCGCTTAAACTAGGAGAACAAACCGTGCAGTCATTTATTACTATCTTCTTTATGTACATGTATTACTCCTAGCATAAGTGTTATAGCTAATCTTAGCGGTTAGCCATGGCACTAGCAAAACCTATTTACAGAGTCGCCGGCACCGATGTATGAAATATGAGTCCTTTGCTGCGAGTAGGTGTAACTTTCAGGAGAACCTTTGATTCCAGTAGAAATCTCTCAATCATCAAATAGATTTCAAACTTGTTTAGTAAACTGCAAGAATGCTCAATTTCAATTTGCTTACCTAATAGGCAACCGCAACATGCATTACACTTTTAAGAAATATAATAATACTATAGGGTTTGTGTACCAAACCCATAGCAAAATATGTAGGGCACGTGTGTTAGGTTTCCATTAAATCAAAATAATAAGTCGAGTTTCTTCAACAGTAAATATTTATTATAAAAATTGCTTTTATAGCCACATTTCTGTTTCTATAATATATATAATATTTATGTTCATTCTTTGTGCCATTGTTTCACAAAATTATTCCTGTTCTTGTATTTTCGATACACAACGGCTTAAACAATAATATATTACAATTATATATCTTACATTAGACAAATCGAGAAACGATTTTGAGAAACTCCAACATAATAAGGAACGATTTAACAATTCGATGTGCAATATGAGCTTCTTCAAAATGGTTTTCCCAATTTACTAACGAGAGTATTTCTTCTAAAATATATTCACAATAGTTTTAATAAAAATCCTGTCATTTTTGGTAACCAATGGCAATGAAAAATATTGAGGAAAATACACTTACATATACAAATGTAATAGTAAAGTTACGTATGAAATTGTTGCGAAGCTTCTTGGAAGCACTCGTAACAGATTGTGACCGTATTGCTGGGGGCACAAGCCACAACGTGTGCGGTCACTCCAGTCCAACTCGCACAACCTCTTGGCCGCAACACAAACAATAACAGGAGTGTTCAATAAGAACCCATAGTACGAGTCACATTTGCCAGAAGCGATCATATTAGCGAGAGAAGTTAGCTCACGCAATAAACGCCTTACAGTTCAAGCTGGTCAAGAACATCCTACATATGGCAGTACTAAGGACGTTTATTTTGTTATAAAGGATTAAATCGATATCCATGATCACTCGGATGGTTCGTAACAATTAAACTCGTGCTATGTGTACACAATAGGCCAAAATTTCACAATCAAATTACATGTTTTGTATCTGTTGCACCAACAGTAAAAGCGTTATACCGGTCTATTTCGAGAAAATGACAGGATACGAAGATTTTCTGTACCTACACCATACTGCAAGTATTTTAAGTGTCGCCTTCGTGTCGCACACGTACAAATAAGTCATAATTTTGACAGAAAGTTCGACTAATCTTAACCTATGTTAAGTACCTTCGCTATATTCGTATGTGGGCGACAGGAACACATTACATGATTAAAAAAATGTTAGTACAAATATATAGAAAAATGTAGGTAGTAGGTAGGTACAATTGAAACAGGGCAATTTGCCGGAGAGTAGCTAACTTACTTAAGTAAACCATCACAACCAACCATACGGACATCATTAACAGAACATCTACGAAATTATAACCCATAAAATAAAATAGATTGAGCTGATTATTCATTTACTCAGTGCATCACTTATGAGTTTAGAACCCAAAATTATAACTAAAGGTTGTTCATGTATATTGGTCTGTACTGGCGATAAAATTTTTGTGACATCTTATTTATATTATAATGCATTAATATGTAACTTGTAAATCTGTACTTGTTGAGTGTATTGGACAGAATAAGAGGTCGTTTAAACAAGAGGGCGGCGGCACAAAGCCGTGCGGTGTGAGCTGCTACCCGACAATCGACATCAATAAAATTATTACTTTACATAATATATTTACAACGGCCGCGTATCACCACGCCATAATGCCCATCTCCGTATATAATATGTACACTAAATTTAAGAACATAGTTTTCTCTCATTAGCTACCGAATCACAATTCACATATTTGAGTAATTGACAACGGTGGACAAACATGAGCCGGAGCACAAATGCATCTTAATTTTGAAATTTGTACTTTGCTCTATTAAAAGTCGTGCTAGGTATGTTTGGTCCATGCAGTCACATATCGTGGTTCGCGCGAAACACCGCTTCCCACGAGAACTGTTCGACAACCCTTCACATGTAGCCTTAAATACAGAAATTATTGGCTCAAATAATTTGAGCCAATAATTTTGTAAGGGGGGAACTCAGTCGACAGGGACGTTTTTGGGTAAGAGTCGATCACAGTTCCTCGTTGAGATCAGACAGTGCCAAAACACTTGGAGTTCGCGCCACAACCCGATGTTACCAATGAGAGAACGTATCAAAGTGCGCCTAATATCTCGTCATATATTTTTCTTTCGGCGAATTGTTCGTACCTGTCTCTGTTTAGGAACGTCGGGTTGTCCGACATGATTTGCTATTGTTCTAATTTATCAACCGATTTACTATTTCAAATCTCAATGCATTTTCATGAGTCCATCAACAACTACATTTTGTTTATGGGAAACCTTATTTGAATATCTTCGGATGCCTTCTAACAAATACATGCTCCGCGATAAAACCAGGAGCCCGTTTCAAATAAATTAAATATTGTTCTAAATATGTTTAATTACGTATTAGGAACTGCAGTTCACTGTTAGTTTTAGTAAAATAAACTATTCGATGAGACAAATTACAGTTATTTCGATTTATGCCTAAATAAAAAATCTTAGACTATTTAAAGATATAGTGTCATTAGAAAGCACCCGAACCAATGGACAGAACTCTTCAATTCCAAATTATGGATGATTTAAGTACCTACAGCCACGGATCAGTCATGTGTTACAAATTCCAATTATTCAAATGCACGATTCCTGTAATCATGAAACTTTCATAGTCACAGCTGGTAAGGCTTATTTAATTGACATCCTGTTACGAGTGGTGCCACACTCACACTGGCGTGTGCCGTGTGCTGGATGTAGAACTAATGAAAGTTCATCAGTAACGTTAAGTACTAAGGTACTAGGTATTTGTTCGTCATTGTTCGCATTTACCATCGTATTGCAGTAGCTTTACCAAAAGCCGTGCGCATATCAAAACGGCACATGTCCACACATTTTTACTATATGACATACTTGAAAACTTCTCCTTCGTTACAGTGCGCTCCATAGTTCAACGGACGCAATTAAATTAACCAAAATGATGACCAGGTGGGGCCTTGACTCATGGTGAACGTGGAGCGCACGTCTCGAACGAGACTTCTGTCCGTTATCATAACCCAAAACAAAAGTAAAGTAATGCTCGTTGTTCAGATACATTTCATTGAAAATATCAAGACAGAAATAATTTCAAATTGTCACTTTTCTTCTTCTGGTCAACGAAATAAATATAGTTTATATTTACCTAATTAATTACATAATAATTTCAACAAAATTTCAAACACCTGAGTTTTAATTTAAACCATAAAACGTCATTAGCTAAGTCTCTTTCATTCGGTTTGGAATTTCACTTAAAGAAAATAAAACTATCAAAAATAACTCGGCTCGCATTTAAGTCCTGCGTCACGTCCGAAGCTAGCACCTTCCCTTTAGCAATTACATAATACTAACTACTGACTGCGTGTTTGCGTCGCGTCGCCCCCTCGGCCGAGCGGCGCGGCGGGCGCGCTGGCGCTGAGCGGAGCGGCAGCGGCGGCGGCGCGGCGCCTCCGACTAGAAGTGCCGCGGGGGCTGGGCGCGAGGCCGCCCTATCACAGGCTCAGTGCGGCGCGGGCGACTCCTGCCCGCGCGCACTGCACTAACTCGTGGGCACTAGCAGCCGCACGAAACTGTCCTCGCTCCAGCCCCAATCGTCGGGCCACGTATCCTCAGGGGGGTCTAGCGCTGACCGCGACGAAAGGCTGAGCACTGAGCCCCAGTCGATGGTGCGATGCTCCTCGTCACCATAGCCCGAATCTCGGTCGGGCGGCGGCGGCGTAGGGAAGGGCGTCGCGCGACCTGCAGCTGGGTCCCTTGATCCCAGGAGTT
Source organism: Hyphantria cunea (assembly GCA_003709505.1). Taxonomy (NCBI): domain Eukaryota; kingdom Metazoa; phylum Arthropoda; class Insecta; order Lepidoptera; family Erebidae; genus Hyphantria; species Hyphantria cunea. The sequence goes on from PKRV01000745.1 coordinate 519,360, forward strand.
CGCAGCGCGCCACGCCGCCGGCCACACACACCGGCTCGAAGGGTGCCTCTTCCGCGTTCTCACGTTCCATCTCCCGCTCGATTCCCCGTAGCGTATTACACACGAGCACCGATCGCCTTAATGAAGGGTCCGCTGTCTGACGTAATCTAGCAAGTTTGAGCGCACACAGATTCATCATCTTAAATCGTCTCTCACGGTAGCAGCGTCGCGAGGCGCAGCGACCGGCCGCGCGGCCGTCGCAGCAGGCGCGTGCCGCAGCACCGCCCAGCTCCAAGTAGGACTTGCCGTTTTCGGCACGAATGGTGTCGTGCGCGCCGCACCAGCCACCGCACCAGCGACGACGGCATGCACGCCTTTCTTCCTCCTCGCTGCGCCAGCAGTCACCGCCGCCAGCTCCTGCTGCTACGGCTTCTAGCCTCGCTATCGAGTCTTCCCAGCGTGCGACCTTGCCGCCGCCCTCACACGGGGAGCCGGCGCGCCGCTTGGCGCCGCACCCGCCACCCGAACCCTGCAAAACCAGACGCACATTGTTAATGACATAAATCTAATATATACTTCGGTTACTAGAAGACCTAAATACTAAGTCAACATTTAGATAAAAAAGTGTTTTTGTACCATTACAAACATTGGAATCATTCACAATGACATTGACGTTCATATTGTCTACGTCCCAATCAAAAAGTAACTTTATGAAACTGAATAAATGTCAGAGTAATAAATAAACGTTACTCGAAATTTAGTCAATACACTGCATGAATCTCCGATACCATATCCATGCATGTATATTAATTACGAGAAAGAGAAGACAGTGTATAATAGAGTGTGGGCAGGCTATAACTGCGGACGGTGGGAGCCACCGCTCTCTCAACATCACGTCATGTACCGTAACTACACAGCGGTCTAGCTCCATAGAAAATTTATACAAATTTTAAATCTCGGAGTTCTCTAAATTTCTTGTTGGTGGTATTCGTTTTTATCCTCTATATATTAACGTGTCCGTATTGATTTGCCTATTAAATAACAAAGTCGATATAACTTCTTTTTATAGATTATTTATTGATATTTTTGTCTCGCAAACGAACGGACACAGTATCCTAAATGATCGGTGTCAAGTCAACGTGCCATACGGGTGGCGTATAAAAGTACCTGATGGGGAGCTCTGAGCTCTGCTATTGTGCACGCTCGGTCCCTACTCAGTTTTTTTAGCGACAATACGCTCCGGGAGCACAGCCCCAAGGGCCGGGTAACGAGGAGCGCTCAGGTAAAGGACTCTGAGAACTACGCATCCGCCGGATTTAAAACATTAAACTGCCCTTCTGTCGTACTGCATTCTTTTGATAGCTGAAAGTTACTCTATATGATCGTTCCGAAATATCTCACAACGATAGACCAATTAAGAAATCTACACGCTCTGCGTTACAGGTGGTATTTTATACATGTTGTTACTTTGAACTTGAATAACTAGCTACGACGATGGCAGCTGCAGCCGGACTCTTTAGTACATATAAATGACGGACGAGCAAGCGTCGAGGGCGCGTTGACTTTTACCGTACTAACATATTTAATAGCATTACCATCGCCTTGGGTATACATCGCTGGTTGAATTAGTTGTTGTTCGTCGATCTGCAATGCATCGGACCGACGAACATCGACCGAGGAATGCATACGTTGTGGAAAAAAATAAATGGTAACTGGCAAAGTCCAGCAGGCGGCAGATGCCAAAACACCTGTCACTACAATTACTTGGGACACGCGTATTCGCGAACCTGCCTAGACACGTTATCGTTAATACATCCTATACTATTAAAGAAATATTACAGGACTTTATTATGAGGAAAATATTTAAGTAGTAATTTTCCTAATAGCTTTATAGATACAGTCGAGAGAATCAATCTAGGTAATTAGGTATTATCATTTTAAGAATCTATTTTTGGATATTCCCATATGTAGTATTTTATCTGGATATAACACAAAATATATTAATCTAATTTCATAAAAGGCAATAAATATTTTATTCATAAAATGAAGTTGGACCAAGTAGAGCAAATACCTGTCTGCAGCTTTTTCTAGTTCGAATTATAGGAATGTTCTAAATATGATATTATGCCTACTAGACGTTGAGAAGTGTTTAAAAGACTAGTAATATTTTTACATTCAGGCAATCAGCTACTCAAAAAACGAGCCCATTCTTATAGCTAGGCACCAAAACATATAAGTTTTGAAATAATAAAACCAATCATTATATTAGTGAGAAAAGTTAGCCATATATTCCTATAGTAGGTATCCACTTAATAAACTTTATTTAAATCCACGCGAGAGAAGAAAAAAATGAACGTATAAAAGCTAACAACGCATGATCGGTTAGTAAGTAGGTTGCAGGCGTTAGTTGTCAGTATTGCGAGTGGCGAACCGTGGTCCGTCGCCATCATGCCGTTGCGTTGACTCAGCGACCACTCATCGCAACGCTGCAAATAATCACTTTGCGTCACCTCTTTTATCGCTCTGAGGAAAACATGCCACCTCACTCTACTCTGCAATTATTGCAGGCCTTCCATTCTACATCTAACGTTCATTATAAGAAAAGCATAAACGAGACAGGTTTTCAATTTGCAGAAATACCTAGATAATATCTAGCGTGAGGCAGTAACACGCGGCGCCCGAGAGCGTAATATGTGTATGTAGCGGTGTCGTCGCCAGCGCTGGCGCTCATGAAAATAAATTTAGTAAATGACGTTCGCGCGGCGCGTTGCCGCTCTGTGTCTCTGGAACGCGGCTGCGCGACGTTGCCGTTCCGACCGCTCTTTCTAATCTTGTCGTAAAGTTCTTTTTCTGATGCGCAGCGCGTCGCTCGTTCTCTCCGCTCGAAACTTGGAAACGTCAGACGTTTATTTTATCACTAGTCTCGGATATGCGGCATTTTATAACCATGCCACTATAGCTGAAGCGAGGAGTTAGTGCTTATTCAAAATAACAACCATAAAGATTCCTAGTGTATGCGTTAAGAAGTAATACTCGTCGGAGCGATGCTATTAAGGCGCCTCTCGCTCGTGGAGGTAGGAAAAGTTCGGTCGGCGACGAGGCGAGTCCAACGGAGACTTTCTATGGCATTGTGGAGACCAAATAGACGGCGGCACGGCAACGGCATTGCCTCACAGCGCGGTAGAGCCATGTCGAGCGGCGCGGGTCGGCGGGGGGTTGCGGGGCGAGGAGGACGAAGGCGGACGGCTGTGTGCGCCGTGCACGCGCACACAGGCGCGCATATAATAACATCGCGTAGCGGCCGCGCTCCTATCTAGCGCTACAGCTACCTACGCTTGCTGCGCGTCGACTCGCCGACAAAAATGTTATAATATACATCCAACTTATAAACCGGGGTGTACTGGGCCACGTTATGGGGTCGGCCTACCCACATGAGAAAATACGACGCTGCAGTTATTATGTGACTGGAAAACAACTTACTCTTTTTTTTACTGTAAAAAAGTTTTTTGACAATCAAGACAATTTGGTAATACTGTTTAAATGAAAAGTACCTACACCAAAAATTAATAAAAATATTAAGGATCGGTGACAACTTTATACAATTCGCTTCATAAAACTATGTCAGTGCATCTATTTTGGTTTTTATGACACTTCGGACACTGGCGGGTATCACCAACTTCAATTTGTCTAGAAACATCGACTGCTGTATAAATAATTCTAATTGTTTACGACGCCACGGTCAAACACTATAGTAGATTTTTATTTCATTTTTAACCGCTCATTCATGAAACAACATGAAGAGGCTGCACTATCGGAGTTATTGAATGACTGATTAAGTAATTAACGCTCCTTTTCAGTACAATAGTATACGTGACCGCGAAGGAGGCACTTGATTTCATTCATATTAGAAGGGGTTTGTGAACCTGTTTGTTGTACTTGAGATAACAGATAGCATATACCTGACGTGTTTATTTACTATTCCGTGTTCATGTAGTGCTGGAATATACTAACGCTTAACTCCCTAAAAAGTACAACACACAATGAAAGCTATAATAATATTATGCTTAGTAGTGAAATATTAGGTATTTGACAACTTGCTCGGAGACAATGAATTGTCGAAATGATAGAGGCTAAACTACGAACGAGCTCGTCGAGAACACAGCCGAGGCTTCGACGTGCCACCACTGCCACCAGGGCTGTCCGATGGTCGGCACACCTGCCGAAACTTTACCATCACGCGTTAATAATATTTAACGTCACAAACCGAGGTCTTGCTTTCGTTTTTATATTTCTTGTTTGTTACGTTCAAATGAGATAGCATAGTGAGAATATACTGGTGTTTTTACTATGCGAATTAACTTGAACAGCGATGTGAGGAGCGGCATAATAAAAATAAAATATGAAAGAGAATATGGTCGTGCAAAGTGAGCGCTCGGAGCGGACAGCCCTGGCGCACGCACATTTCCGTGAGCGGAGAGCGGCGAGGCCGCGCGCGCTTGTGTGCGTGGCCGGGTGTGCGCATTGGGCGCGCGCATGTGTGCGCCGACCAGTCCCACATCCTGTTTGGTGGGCCGTCGCTCGCGCAGCTTCGTGCCGTGCTTCTGTCGAGCTTTTTATTTCACGCCTTTGGCTACTGCTCACCCGCGTACCATTGATTTTAACAGTGGTTGTGTAATCCAATTTTTTGCTAAACACCACCGTAACCATTCCAGTGACTTTTATGTTATGATTTACTGAGTTTAAATATACATATAGGTGTTGGCTTATGTATAAGCAAGCAGCAGTATTCGTCTTCTTTGAAATACCAATTTCTATTTATCTATTTTATATTTATTTGTCGTAGGTAGGTATTTTAAAAATTACTAATGACTGTCAAAAAACTATTTTTCACCTTATTCGATATCCAGTCGTTAATTGGCCAAATAACGGGCAAATAATTTATAACTTTATTGCGCAGTATAAATTAAACGAAAGGGGAGTCTCATTTGGTCATTTAGTTCCAATGGGATTTATGGATTGAGATGGTTAAATATTGAATTACAATTACGAAGTGGGATTGAGGGAAATTATATTATTATAGAATTTTGGATATACGGAAAATGTAATTATGTGTAAATCTTAGAAGCTACCAAAGATAAGATATACAACTTCAACCATTTCTAATCGAACGTAACTTCTTATGATTTTGACATATGCTGCCACAACTTCCGCACTAAATCAAATTTGTAAATGTACAAAATAAATATAAGATAGAAGATTTTTTACATTTCTTCGTATTATTTTCAACCAGGTTTTAAGAATTGATCAGATTCATGATAACCTGTTAAGTAGAAGAACTGGTATCTTACACGTTTTAGTTGAGAATTCATACGTAGATTTGAATAAAGATATAATAAAGTTTGATATAGTTTTGAACATCGAATTTTATTCCAGATACATTTTATATCCCTTGTATTTAAATAGAACACCAGTATGTCCGTGATACCAGGGATTTGGTAAACTGTTTCACTGTTATTAACCTAACAAAGATAAGTGTTTTGTTTGAGGTTATGTCTAAAAATACATTTTCTAGACAAATTTTTCAGTGAGTTCAGTGAAATTTACTATCATCTCACATCAAATTGGTACATTTATTCATAAATGTTTTATTTAGTAGCCAAAATTAGATTTTACTAACTTATTAGATTTACTCATAAAATTGTTAATCAACAAAAGCGATAAGATGGCTATGAAATATTTTGAAGAAACATCCCTTTTTTGAAATCAAAATGATGTCCAATGTTCGATTAGAACATAATACCAACAATACAATTTAGTGATGTTATGATATAATCGCTATTGTCCGTCGACAGCAAAAAGCTCCTAATCTATGCCCATACCGTTATGCAAGTGTCAATATAGTCAATCACAAGGTGACGACGAAAAAAAAGACTAACAACATTTGAAAAGCAAACAAAAGGAATCCCTCAGGAATGTGATCCCGGTTAAAAAGAGGGAATTCCCGAAACGCATTGTTTACAATGAGCAGGCGTGCGAGTCGACGCATTATGCGTTTATTATGATGAGCGTGGCTGATGGCGCGACCACTCGATGCAATGAAAGGGAAAATTTGTAGTTTTTGTCGGTAGAGCGCGAGATGACGCACGCTTCCCCGAAGGCAGCCGCCGGTTAAATGATCGGAATGTCGGCCGGAGATGTTTCCTTCTAAGAACATAAGGTATACACGCTGAGACTGTAGAGCCTGCACTGTACCGTCTCGTCTAACTGTTCTGTACTATGTATGACCCATTAGTGCGGTATAGTACCTATAACGCTTCCCGCACTATTGTACTATATATATTTTCGTAATTTTTTCCAGAATAACGTCTATAGAAATGTAACTTTGTTGTGTTTATTCATAAGTTCAAGAGTAGTTTTTTGATATACATTACCACTATTGTATTGATTAAATGCTCTATTTATTGTAGTGTAGTAGGAGTAGATCATCAGAGATATTTATTGATGTAAAGTCACTATCGGTGAGCAAAATGAAAAGTGCAATTGACGTAAAGTGATTATGCGGTTGTGAGACACGTGAACCGGTTCAAGACACTTAAATAAGTTTAACACTGACATTGTTAGACACCGACGTAAACACTGCATGCCGGTATAAATCTTGCTTACTCGCAAGGGTGGAGTAATATCGCGCGTTTAAGATAATAAATCAGGTGGCGGCAGCGCACGCGGGCAGATAATGACGTCACTGGCACGTATCTCGGAGAATCCCCGGAAGAGAGCGAATAAAATAAAAATGTCACGTAGCGATCAGCTGTTGGGCGGCGAGCGAGCGTGACGGGCGGGCCCGCGCCTCGCGCCGCAGCGATACGCATAACGACGCCGCAATAAAACTTATTTTTATGTTTTTCGCTCACAATGGCCGCGCGAAGGTCGAGCTATCTAAATGGGTCAATACACTCTGCGTAGTACGAGCGGTGAACACGTGCTCCCGCGTTTGTAAATAGCGAGATATCGGCCGATTGTTGCAGTGATTAATGGGGGCGCGTAATGACTCGGCGCCGGGCCACTGCCGTCGCCTCGCCGGCCGCGCCGCTCGCTAATATGCTCATTCATCGCTTCGACACTATTATTATTTGCTGTTCGGAGATGGTTTTGTTGCGACAATCGATGCGACGACATTAGGGCGGTCAATGTCAAGGCTGCACTTGCTATGCGCCGCCCGACGCCCGTGCTCAATGCTAATTGTCTACGAGTTTAGGCGACCCCGTTATGTCAATTTACAGAGCTCAATTGTTACTAGGTCTTGTGCATTACCTATGCATGGACATTTTCTACTTGTTTTCTACCTAGATAAGAACTTGTTTCATTGTAAGCCCTTGTAACAACTTTTAACTTTTTGCCCCATATTAAATCGTTATGAAGATTATATGTTTAAGAAATCATATTCTAGGCAGACTTTGTTTCCCTACAGTTTCTATTCTACCAACAGTTTACGTTTGTATTAAGAAAATAGCTGACCCGGGAAACGTTGTTTTGCCATAATAGAATTAAGAGGTAGGTCACCCTTATCCCTTATATGAAAAATAGATACTGGCCGATTCTCAGACCTACCCGATATGCACACAAAACTTCATAAAAAATCGATCCAGCTGTTTTGGAGGAGTTTGGTAACAAACACAGCAACACGAGAATTTTATACATTAGATTTTTCGTGGGGATACCCATATATATATAATAGCCTTTTATTCAGATCTCTTACTTAATTACAATGCGTTTCTCTTATAATATAATAACATTGGACTCTTAAACTAGATAAACTACTTAAACTAACATCTGTTGCTTGGTTATCTTTGCTAGATCTGTTTGCCAATCGACAAAGGCCTCCTCCAACCTTTTCCATTCTTTCCTTTCCTGTGTCACTCTGTTCCACGTGACTCCAGCCACTTGTCTAATGTCGTCATCCCATCTTTTTTGCGGGGATACCCATGCCACTTTTTTATTATTGCCATGGTCAAATCACAGGTCGCCTTAACTGGTTAGTACAAAAAAGTTTAAGTAGGAACTATGCTGCATTTTCAACGGAATTTCCTTTCTTCGATGCTGAAGTTATAGGTTTTCGGGCTTAAAAAGGCTTTTACAAGATCGGCATGTGCCTACTAGACGTACAAACGTCTATTAAAACGCACATACCTCGAACCTTCAGTGGCCCACAAAAAATCTGATGCAACTAACAATACCTTTGCTATTGTGTATGTATGGTAAGTAAATATAATCAATAAGAAGACAGGTGTAAAGGTTGCACCAGATAAATATATGCATCGTCATCGACAAGCGGGCGATAAGGGCGAGGTCACGGTTATCAATGGAGACATCTCCATACGCGCACGTGGCGGCCGGCCACGACATCTCGCGCCCATTCACTATGAAGACGCCCCCGTCCTCCGCGACTGCGGCCCGCGCCTTCCCGCACTCCCCCTCACCTCCCTTACCCTCCGCGGTGCATCCATGCAACAAGTTAAGGCTAAGGTTTTGTCTTGTAAGAATTACCGAAAGACATTGTGGTGTCCCCTAGTACTGGCTCGCTCACCATTCATGTTCTTTTTTTTAAATAAGTTTAAATTTAACACAAAGTTCACTTTTCGAATTGATGTCTATCGTAACTTGTATATTCCGAAGTAATTTTCTAAATAATCTTGCAAAGCAATACTAGTTTCTGTTTCAATTATCTGACTTATTCTTCTGCACTACTATTTACCAAAACTTGTAAGATAAGGTTCATTATACCTACAAAAACTGCAATTAAGTATATATAAAACCGGTGCCTTTATACATATATACCGCAATTCAAATAAAGTTCTCGTAAAACATAGCGGTTCAAACACATTTTCCAGCTACGTGATTCCCAATTAAATATGGATGTGATTGAAAAACGCGTGTCCGGTAACGAGCGTGTACATAATTGTTGGGCGGCGGGGCAGGCCCGGAGTGACCCAGTTGCCGTTGCCTGGCGACCCGGGGCTGGTCCACCTCCCTCCCGTCCCACTTACCGAGCGCCTCACGCCACCCCCGCACTAAATAACCTGCCCGAAACCGACACCTTAGCAAAGGTCGTTCAACCGTCACAAAGGCAGTTGCTCTCGCGATTTTTAACCTCTACATGCATGCACTTCGGACATCTACACTCCCCTAAACAGTTTAGAAAACAATCGGATATCAGAAAAGTAATTGATAATTCACTATCCGACCACTACACTGAAAATTTTTACTGGCATTTCAATCGAATTAAATGTTTTTTAGAGCAAATAGAGTGAAATGCATATTACGATTCGAACTAGATGAGCAATATGTTCTGCATACTACTTGCGTTTGTATATTAATTTTATAAGTATGTAGTTCATCCCTGACAACAATTCTGTTATTGTATTTTAAGACTTATGTACTCGTTTAAACTGGATTTATCTATTGCTTCATTACTTTCATCTTATTCAAATATCGCGTAATTTTAGTAAATTTACGTATCCCTCAAATGGTTGGTATCTCAAGTGTCTGAGGATACAGTCGCTGATGATGCTCATGATATCGACACAGTTACCTTCTTACAAACTATTTAAAAATGATTGTTTCTAACCATGAGTGTGTTTTTGTTAAGTCGAATAGAAAAACCTGCGAGCGAATAAACTTAATTGTTATAAGCCGCGCTTGCTGACTGCCACCCCCTCAAATCCTGGTACGGCGAGGGGTTGGGAGTTCAGTTGTATTTCTCCGAACTTGCGCTAAATTTCACTTTCTCTGAAGACGTTGTGCGTAGACTTAACCACCCACCGCGTTCCCATCCTCACGTAAACTTTACAAAATAGTTTCAACTTTAATAAATACATACATTTCTATAAGCGTTGATTTTTACACTATCGCCCGTAATAAACATAGTAGATCATTAGTAATCAAGTCCGAACAATGTTTTGTGAAAATTTTCCTACTCGGCTTCTTGTTAAAAATGAATTCAGTTGAACATGGAACATGTATCTTCTATGAGAGCTCATTCCACCCTATGTGAGATGTCGTATCTTAGTCAACCCTAACTAAGTAAAACATAAAAAACGTTAGTCAAAAAAGTCCTTCGACTCACAAAAACTCAGCCACCTCCTCGCCCTCTGTAGTTATAAAATGCTGAAGGCGAAGTGGGTGGAACGAGGAGCTTACGATCTTATTCCCTCGTCTTAAAGTCGAGAGTCGTTCGTGTAGGATACGTACACCAGTAAAGCGTCTGAAAGGCAAGCACACGAGCGTGGAAGCTTTAGCAAAATGAAAGCCGACTCGCTCTTAATTCACCAGCACATAGAAGCGGCGTACGGACGTCGATAGAGCTCCCTGTGCCACCCTCCGTTCGCCCACCTCCATACGGTGGGTATAAATAAAAGGGGGGAGGGGAAGGCGAACTCGGGTTAACAGGAGAGTGAGCGCCCTCCCTCGCAGCAATGCTTGAAGGGAGAATTAAGGGGGCTGTGGCGAAGGACGAATTAAGGAGATGAGAGAGCACAGCTCTGTAGACGAACCAACTCAGAGTGGAATTATGAGACAGCCTTGCTAGGCCAACCATCAAGTTACTATCAACTTTTCCTTTGATTTATATTTTTCTAACATTCAGATGAAAAAATACGTGTGTTATATATTCAATATATTTTAATGAAAGGATTTCTCATGGACGTGATCTTTCGCACAATAAGATAAAAAAACTGACTTAGGTAGACAGTTTAGTTCATTTATTTACAAAAAAGAAGTTTGTAGGATGCGCCTCTCTCGAGCCGCCAACTAGCCGCGTGACGTCACTACTGCGTTTTCCAAGCACGTGAGATACTTCGTCACATAAATTACAAACTATATCCCACAGGAGTTAAGGTTTGTTTTCGACGAAATTGCTGGTGCTCCTTTGTCTTGTTGGTTTGGCGCAGAGGAAAATGTTCTCTATGTGTACAAAGCAAGGTTCATATTAGTCGAGTCCTGTCATAATGATCTTTGGAAGAGGGTGGGTATAAATTTTCCATGGGGGCAGACGGGGCGACGTCGCGCGAGGGCGCCGCTGAGTCACGACGGCGGCGGCGGTGCCGGCGTCGGCGGGGCACGACGCGGGCGGGTCGGCGGGAGCGGACGAGGGAGCGAACATATTGTAAGTATCTACCGCTCACATGTCACGAAGTTTTCTCCACATCAGGAAACTTTGTTAACGTCAACGGAGCACGTGGCCTTGCCGATATTATACATAATTGCTGCACGAGTTCCCGCTCAACATGTGACAACTTTGCGCCTATATTCGAAAAGTAGGTACCTATTTCGACACAGAATAAAAAGTGAGTTACACATATTTGCAAAATCAGTGCGCTGATGTTGAGTAAAACTTCGCCAATATAGTTATTTAATAAGCATCGGATTTAAAGTAAATTGGTGTTAATAACGTCTAGGCCGAAAGTGTTCTTGAACTATTTTGTGTATTTTTAATTTATATGTTTTGGATGGATATTAAAATTTTCTTTTAGTTGTGAAACGTTTAAAGAGAAGTTGGAACATACCTATTATTGTAAGCCATATCTTACTAGTCGTGCAATCAGCTGCGTTACATCGGCTCGTCACCTTGAAGCCTGATAACGTGGCTGGCGGGTGATAAGAGGCGATACCGCCGACCCGACACACACCATCTTATATTCATACTTTAACGCCACTGTATTTATATTTGTCAACTGTGATTTCATAATAAGTAGCCAAAAGATACAACCTCAATTAGATATTAAAAGAAAAATCGTTGTATCATTTGTTTTTAAATGCAAAATGCTTATGATGAATCTCGGCATTAGATAACTGTACCAATAATAATAAATAGGAATAAATGTATGATATGTTTCCATTTAATTCACTTATCAGCAACTATGTATAAACAAATATTACTTAATAAATAATAGCCATTTACGCAAATTACTCAAGTGTTTAATTTGATAGTAAAAAGTTAGTTTATAATTTCACTTAAAGTTGCCCAAAGTGCTAAAATAAAAAAAAAACTTAGGTCTCAATATAACTACCTTCATATTTCATCGAGATTCCTTTGGAAAATAGTTAGTTACTTTAGTTTTTCCTTCAGTTTCCACCTCGCTACATATGAGACGTGGTGCGGCAGCGCTTGAGCGAGCGCCCACAATGCTCAGCTTGAAGATCCGCTGTTGCCAATTACATTATGTACAACGAGGAGGCGAAGCGACCGAGTGGAGGGGGCGACTGACTTATATAAAACCTCCTCCCCACAACGGCTTGGAAACTCGCAGGTTATAAAGCGCGGGAATGAGTTTTCCCGCGCAAACTTTATCGCGAAAGCTTACTCGCTCAAGCTTTTTCACAAGCTTAGTCTAGTTTGATGGCATATCCCGTTTAGGTTTAAAATTATTGTACTCTTTTATGTAATAAATAAATAATAACTGAGTGATTCTATAGTACCGAATCTCTTTGAAATATTGGTACTTAATTTACAGTTTTTAGATATGTTATTATTCCTCTAACATTGAATATATTGGAATCTAGTATGTATAAGAGTAAACTAAATTCAGAGACGACCCTTCCTGGGCACCGCGCTTGGGGAGCGCACAAAGACTATCCCGAGTTGAGTAACGAGCCCCGGCTTCGTTAGCCCATTGCCAATGCACAGATTAGGGACCGAAGTTTCTCGTCCGCTGTGATCCCTAACAAAAGATTGTTGTACGTTTTATCACCAGGTAAATTATAATGTTACATATAATTTTTTGATATGATGCCTCTACTGCGTTATTCTGGAGTGTTGATGGGTCGATAGATCAATATTTTCGTAAGGTCAATATTGATGTTCAGCATGTTGTCGATGGTGGGCAGAGGCCGCATTAGGGGTGCGTGCCGGCCTCAGAAGCAGCTTGTACTACTAAAGCTGCTGTTTTGCATAAGTAATGACCGCCCCCCTCCGCCCCTCCGCGCAACCTCCTGGCTCGCCCGTAGGCCTATCGATTGCGGCGGCGCGGGGCGGGCCGCATCGCCGTAATTGTCACACTGAGCGAGCTGAATTTCACTCCACCCTCGCGTTATCGACCTTACTACCCCCGCATAAAACCCACTCTCTGTCGGCAACAATTACTGATTGAATATCAAATGCGTTATAGTCCGCTCTAAGTTTGGAGGCGGCTCGTAATAGAGCCTTCGAAGAGTCTATGACAGAGCTTAATTAGACAGGCGTGCGATGGCAACGAATGGATTTTACTTGTTCGATATTTCAGAATGAATTTAAGCACAAATTGTTGTGACTGAATTAAAACGCTTCAAATTAGAGTACTACTGAATTGTGTCGAGCGCTAGCGACAGAACCTTCAGTGCGGACGTGAGCGGCCAGTCAGCGAACTGTTTGCACGATTTATTAGAATATGTTGAATACAATGTTAACAAAATTCAGTTAGGACAGATTCATAATATCTTCAAATAATATTATTATGTTGGAAAATTTAAAAGGCTGATCTAATGATTTTTTTACGGAGTATCTGCGACTGAAGAGAGCACGACGACAGTGGCCATACACGCACGATTGTCGCACGCAGAAAATAATTCCGTGTAGTTTTGCTCGACAGAGCGTGCGACGTCGCATCGTATGTATTTATAGTCTTCGGCTAAGCGAGCTCGGGTTTTTTAGCGCACCAGCAACGACGAAAGTGTGGAGAAAGTGGCGCGTTGACGTCACTCACACACGCGCAGCACACGCGTGCCTTACGCTCGGCAGCCGAAGACAACGTGACAGCCAACAGCGTTCTCTGTGCTCGATACTACAGTGTCTTGCTAAATGCCGACGAAGTTGCAACATCACTCTGTATGAGAAATACGACGCTGCGGCTGCCCGCCCCGATACGCAGTACCCCTTCTCAACACGTTCACTTGCTCAACCGAAATGAGTTTAAAAAAATACGTCCGCATTGAGCTCACATCGAAACAAAGTTGGTTAATCACCAGTCTCGTCGAGTCCAAGGCTCGCAAGCGTTCCCCAATCTTTTCATAATTGGATCTTATACGGGCGCTGCGTCACCGCTGCATATGCGGGCAACTATCAACAGTTTGAGGTCAGATTGTTTGTTTGACTTTGACACCCAGCGAATGCAGAATAATGCCTCATAAAATCGGGCACCTGTTTCGGTAGAAGCGCGTGGATAACAGAACAAAGGAGCTGTCTCACAAACACGATTCTTTATTGCGTCCCATTGCAGTTGTCATTGTCGATTGGTTACGAGCGAAAATCGCCATTGTTAGCGGTACATGACATAACATGGCTCGTGCCCACGCGATCACAACATCTCAAAGCATAATAGTACTGAGAAAACAAATGAAGAAAGAGTAATGATCATCGATATGAAAGAAATGAAAATTCCGCACGCGAGCGTCTGTCGTCGACGAGTTATGATTGGAACTCTATTAAATTGAGATAAAATGTGGTTCATTCATAATCAGATCACAACATAGCTATATTTAGTAGGTACTTAAGATTATAATGATTGTAGTTTCGCGGTTAGTCGACTTAACCGTGGGCGGGCTAGCCCCCCGCAGCGTACGATTAATTAAATAAAGTGCAAGATGAAAAGGAAACTGAGCGAGCCAATCAGCTGATCTGTGATTGATGCGTACATCATCACACCCCGCTGCACGCACATAACCGGTTTAGGACCGTTAATATTTACAAAAAACAACATTGTTTATTTACGTTTCAATGGGGATTATATCGTGTATCATTTATGGTAATGCACTTATAAGGTTGTCTTTTTTCGTCAATTTACGATGCCACACTCATTTTTTATTTGTTTTGATAGTGATACCAAAATATAGGAGTATAAATAAAACGCCAACGGGACGATGCAAGTCAAACTAAACGTATATTAAATATAACTTGATCAGTTTTTTCACTGCCAAAAAGAGGTATAAGTAGTGACGTCACCAGGCGAGCTTTGTGAGGGCTAGAGGAGATTAGGACGGGTGGAGTTCGTACGGGGGTGAACCCTCGCCTCACTGCTACTACCAATTGTCTTCGACTCGAACTCACATGGAAAAAAAGGAATTCTGTGATGGTCCTTAAAAACAATTTCTACAATACTTGTTTATATCATTGAGAACACATTGCAATTACAAAAAAATATATTCTAAACACAACTATTCTTACCATTTATACGAATTGTTAGTATAAAACTATTACAATTGGAATATCTATGTCTCTGTTGTTTATTTTTTGCTCATAAGTCAACTAAAATTACGTTATGTCGTAACATCTAGTGAAAAACAATATGAGCAATATGATGAATGTTCAAAGTGAGTTCGAAGCTAATTCGAGTTGATAAACAAATTGTATGGGA
The DNA here is from genome assembly GCA_003709505.1 of Hyphantria cunea. NCBI lineage: Eukaryota > Metazoa > Arthropoda > Insecta > Lepidoptera > Erebidae > Hyphantria > Hyphantria cunea. Next base: position 534,722 of record PKRV01000745.1, read on the forward strand.
CATCAAAGAGACGTGCTAGGGTGAGTTGGGGGTAGCCTCCCGTCGCCGCCCAATGGGGAAATATGCTGAAACACACACACTCGCGACTACATTACTGTAATTATCCAATTATTAAAAAATATATAACTATGCATTCAGTTATACAATGCGATGTTATTGACATTCGAGAGGTATACAGGTGAGACTTTTATTGTTTGGGTCAGAATTTAGGAAAGAAAATCAATTTATTAAAACCAGTTATTGTAAATCTTTTCTTTTTTAAATATTTGCTTGAAAACTAGAAAATAATTGAAGAACTATTTTATTTTAGAAATGCCGAATATTTTTATGTCAGTTATTTACAAGTGGAACCCTTTTGTGAGCAAGTCCGAGGAACTACGTTATTTCCATCTATTGCACGATGATTAGAAGTAAATATGTACAAAATTATCGGCGTCCATACTAACCAAAAGATTTATTTTTGACAAGATTTCGAATATTTTCTTACTATGGTACTTTTTAGCGTATTTATTTCTTAGTCGTCTATGATTGGAGTTTAACCCTGAACAAAAATTAAAATATAAACAGAAGAAGAGGCAGAATATAGTCCTAGCTCGCATCGAAACTTCCCTCTGCGGCTGATTACGTACCCGGCACCGTTGCGGAGAGTACCAAATAAGAATGAATTTTTAATGAGCCTCCATCCCTTCCAACTGCCTTTTCCGAACAGTACGCACTTAGGAGATTAGTCCCGGGAGCATTCTACTTTACAATACTAGAATTTAAAACTAATAGCAACATACCTAAACATAATATGTAGACATGACCACTCCATCTAAACGTCCAATGACATGGTTTATGAATAAAGATACGAGTCTCGATTTCTACAGCAAACATCTTTGACGTTTACACTTAAGAGGCATATACTGATGTAATTGCCGATGCGTTTAACTGTTACGAGACAGGTAGCCTATAAAAACAAGCGAGCTATAAAGCGATAAAATGATAAGACGTCGAACCCACCAAACAATAACAAAGTAAATACAGTTTTATAGTGTAAACAAAAAGAATAATAAATGCGTTACGTAGGCGGCAGATCGCGGATGGAGTTGCGAGCTACGTCAGGACGGGAGTGGATACGTCACGGGCGCGACGTCATGAGCGGAAGTCCGCACTAGATATATTTACTCTAGGCGTGCAGCGAACAGCCGGGACGGGTTCAATGTCGAGTCGCGACTATCTATCGGCCATCAATCAGCGACGCCGTACGCCCCGAACACTCGCTACCAAAGGACGCGACCGCGATACATTTCCTCGACACGAATTCATCCGTTCTCACATCGCTCTAATATAACAAAGTCGATGCTCCCAGCGATAACATCGTGCACATTCCACGCATTTTGTTATTATAGTCGTAGTAATAGTAATCCACCTGTCTTCGATTCGCAGATATGAATCGAATCGATTGTCACGGTCGGGCGGATGGTACATTATCATTTTCATTCATATATTGATAGATGTGTGTAATTCGATATTGGAGCGAGTCGATACAGATTGTGCGTGACCGACGGTTGCGGAGCGGTGCAGCAAGCGTCCGGGAGCAAGGCCGACGGTGTTTACAAACTTCCGTCACGACTCACGAGCACTTGTCACTCGTGTCGCCGCCGCTCCTCGGCCAGTACACACGTGTCTACGCAAATAATAGTGAGCCCTCACAGTTGACATTGTCCCACTTCGACGTACTGCCCGCCCGTTTACAACTGAGATACGATTGCCGACTATACCTACATAGCTCGACATTCGAATTTGTGACTTGATATAGTACCGGTATTAATAGCTGTCTAAAGTTTAGTGTAAAAAGCTACGATGGTATTCGAGCTATTCTTAAATTTAGAATGCATGCACCCTTGTGTAAGTTGTGCCCTAAGCGGGGTGAGACCGAGGGGTGAATGCAATAGGGTGGCTAGCCCCCCTCGGGCTGGCACCCCCGGTGCACAGTAGGCGCGTAGTAACTGCAATAACGGAGCAGTGAAAGTGTCGCGGGGCGCTTCAACCGTCAATGGGTGAAGACTTACCCCTTCGCCCCTCCGTCTTGTGCACAAACTTGTAGGTACCTAATAGTACGAGCTCCCAGTGACGGTCGCCGTTCACACATGTTTGTCTTCGCATAAACAAAGTTACCGTTGAAACTTTCTGCAGGAGACAAACAAGTACGGGCATTTATTATATTAAATAGGCTAGAATTTACTTACTCACAACTAACAAAATAGATCATTATATCTGAAAAATGATTGCAAACATGAGACATGTGCTAGTAGTCTTGCATTTCAACAGGGTGTCTATATATGTCTTGTTAATCAGTGATAGATCAAGTATGTAAATCATACATGAGCGGACACCGGCGACAAGCAAAAGCAAACAAACGAGCGGAACAAGTACGTCGGTATTATCTCGACTCATGAATGAAACGGAACGTAAATTGAAATGTATCGCGTGCCATAATCCGCGCGCATTAATCTCACTCAAACGCCGATCGTTGCGTAACAACGAGCACAACAAACGACTCAAGTTCATTGATCCACTTAATGTCTGCGCTAAATGTGTCGTTGTTGAATGTCAAAACATTGTATTACATAATTATCCGCGTACGCGTAAGGTGCGCGCGCGCCTACGTCCAAACGCCGATATGGATCCGAGGGGCGCACCATCATTACTTCCGACTCGTACCGGACACTGATCCGCTGAAATACGTCACACGATTTATTTATGAGCTTATGATTATTAAATGACGTTTACAACATTCTGATATCGTTGACTGGTTGCCGTATAATAATAACATTCATTCATTCATAAGTGATTAATGGTTACTACCTACGAAATAGATTTGTAGTATAAAGCTATTATCATAATTATAAACAAGATTTTACGCTACTTGCTGGCCGTAGTAAAACATTATTTACAAACATTCGACGCCAAATCAAAATTACATCGTTCTTATGATTAGGTACTTTACGTTTTTGTTCAAACGTAAACTTTTTTGTTGTCCTTACCGATACTTCTTATAACATTCATCAAATAAAACTTCACGACTAGGCTAATTATTTGGTATCGTGTCTGAAACTCAACTACTACGATTGGAACACACTTTATATTTTAATTTAAAGTGTGTGTTTTCATGTAAAATCCCACATGTTGCTTACAATACAAAACAAAAAAAATCTATTCATTTGTCAAAGAGTAAAACGAATTACATAAAATATAAATAATTGAATAATTTATAAGTTGAATAAATTTTACTGTATATATCAATGTTCTCGCGTCATGTAAGTACGTTAGACGCACTGTCGCTTCGCGTCAATCAGGTGTAAAGTTGAAGTAATCGAAGGCACTTATTAACTTTCCCCGCATTGCGAACTTGACCGTCAAAACGAGATTGCAATAAAACATCGCACTTTTACAATGACGTGAATTTACATAAATTATTGGCGATGGCGCGTCTCCGGCGCGTCGGCACTCGTCCGTACTGCCGTCCGTCGTTTACCCAGATGCAATGTTTACATAGCCATCGGCACTCGACACACCAACGGCAGGGTTCAACGACTCATATATTGTTTTATTGCCAGACGTAATTGGGTCGCGGTTCGACATTGACGGCATAGAAATTTTATTTAGAACATGTTGAACTAAATCTTCGCCAAAATTTGCGAACACCCGTAGGTATATTAACTCCCCAAGAACCACTTATAATAGTCTTCGAGTTGTTATTAATTGTAGCTAAAATTGTTTTATGAATAAATAAAAGGGTCTCATATCGTATTATGAGGATATCTTAATGTGATAAGATTGGGGTAATGCTTCATTATTTTATCTGATAATTCCTCACGATTGAACAATTTAATGTACTGTGTATTTTGTATATAACTTTTGACTTATCTGGAATTGTTAACTTTAATTAAATATGTCGAATTATTATTTGTTTACAAACTTCTTTGCTAAAATTAAGCTTTTGACTTATTAAGACATTCGTGACAAAAGATAGTCGAAGAGGTTACACGCACTAAGCGATATTTGTATCTCACTCAGAACGATTCTTTGATTTTGCACATCATTTGTTATAAACCTCAGTACTTCTTCAGTTAGACGAAATAACATGATTACGTAGAAATATTTAAGTCACAACAGAAATATTTCCCTATTTAAATCAACGATTAGATAAAGTCCCTACATTAAGTCAAACTTGAAAAATAATACTTAAAATTTATTACATATCATAATAGAGTGAAAATCGTTTCGGTAACAAGAATGTATGTATAGATAGATAAAAATAACTTATCAAACAAAACTTGTAAACAAAATTTTGCCGGGCGCCTAATTTGGTTGACGCACGTAATAAACGCATTGTGGTGCACCTTACATTCGCGTATGTTTTTTTCTCTAAACAGGTGCTACTTCGGTGAGCGGCGTAAATCATCGGACACGTGTCGATGCCCTATATTATTGGTTCTGTCTTTCAAGTTCATTGGAACACACAATGGGCATATAATTGGTCGTTAGTGTATGTCAAAACACGTCGCCGCGGCTCATAATGCTTTACATAATTAGGCTCGTTTGCATAAGCGATTATTATGCGTTTCTTCGCCGATGACGTCGGCCCCGCTATGGCTAATTCATTCATTTGTTTATGAGTTTACTATTACTTTTACTCCACGTGGTTGACTGTTTACAATGCGAGCGTGAAATTAACGGCAAATGTGTAATAAAAGTTGTTATTATTGCGTGGTGATTAAGATGCTCATAGTGACGTCGATTTAAGCTGTGATACTATTTTGTTTACATGTTAGTACCTAATAGTCTAAATACGTTTAACGTGACGTATGCCAATTATTGTAACATGCTACATATAATATTACAGTTATTATGACATCGAATGTATAAATATAGTTCCATTGTGATACAACTTGCTATTTGTCAATTACGTTGTAATACAGCACCGCTACATTTATTGGTTCAATGTCACTAAGCTCACCTTATTCAGTTTTTTCCCTGAGACAGGTTGTTCTACATTAAGTTTCGATAGATTCGGTCTCTGTACCAGAATTATTTTACCTCAACGGATTGGTTCTGTTCATTAAGAAGAGAACCTATTCACAATGATTGATTGGGCATATCTAGCTGCAATTATTTTTGCGAAATTAACACACATTGTCAGTTTAATATTACTTATGCAGTTTGGAATACCATTATTATAAACTTGATTCTTAAAAATCGCATTGCGAACTCTTATACATAAGTTACATCAAAATGAGAGAATAAAACCCTGATGACTATTTTAGGCAACAATATAACTATTATGCAATACTACTACGATTGCACTATAGGTAAATGTATAAGTATAGGTCTAGTCTATGGAACTTCTACAATGGGTACTGTAGGTGTCAAGCAAAGCAACCGACGGAACGCAAACCTGCAGAATTTCGGAGAAGTCCTTATACAAACAACAGAACATTCTCGATATAACATAGCATACGATCACTTCGGTGTGTTTACTATAAACACATCTTTTCTAATAGTATTTATTTACTGTGTAAAATGCCAAGTCTAAAATTTTGTGGTCTAAAAACCGAAATTACGTGTTCAAAAATCTGTATATGTACAATTTTTATAATATTTCAAGATTCAAATACTTAAGTACCTAACAAAACATTCTCTGTTCTATAAAGTATGTGTAGAGTTTCGTCACTAGGCTCACTGACAAACGTGTTAAGCTACACCTGGCCTTATAACATAAGTATATATGATGATGATAGTTACATAGTACAGCTAAAAATCTCTAAGATATTGAAATCTAAGAGATTTTTGACAAATAATATTGATATGATTTTTTATCGATAGGCCGACTATAAAACGCAAGAATTGGATGTGTTTGATGTGAAAGGGTTGAGATGCTATATTGCATATATGCAGTTGTTTCAAATAAATTACGATACCTATCATTTCATATGTATATTAAAGTTTTAAGTTAGAGTTCAAACAAGAATCAAAACGTCATATTACTAAACTGAATGGTTTTTAATAATCAGATGGCGATAAAACGAAACAAATGAATACTGAAATTTATCGTATCCATATTTTATCCACGATTTAGTAACATGAGAATGCTTTTCCTTGTCATTTTTTGTCACAACAATTTAAACATCGTGAGAAAAAGACCGGCGTTGATAAATTATATGCCTTGACAAGTAACAAGTCAATTATGAACTTGTTGATCGTTCGCCATTCGAAATAAATTCGGCTTCTCTTATCCTTATCAGTTTACCATCGAACTTTGACTTGACCGTTAAGACCTTGGAAGTTCGAACCCTTTTTCACTATCGTTGGGCGAAAACTAGTCATGGTGACTCGCCACTTTTCGTGACTTTTAATCATCTATCGTTTTTATGAAGCAGTAAGTAGCCGGTGGGATCGTTCACTCAGCGCCCGAGGTTAATAACACCATAAAACTGCGAAGCGAACTATTTATTATGGTAATTATGTTTTGTGTGCAACCTGTCATGTATTTTTTTAAATCTTTTCAAGCAATTCGTGGTCTTTTTATAATAAAGCGATGATATAACTGAAATAATTATGTAATTTGGTATAAACTAAAGATATAGGTTTTCGACTTTTCTATATACTTATAAGGCCAGGTGTAGCTTAACACGTTTGTCAGTGAGCCTAGTGACGAAACTCTACACATACTTTATAGAACAGAAAATGTTTTGTTAAGTACTTAAGTATTTGAATCTTGAAATATTATAAAAATTGTACATATACAGATTTCTGTACACGTAACTTTTTTATTTAGACCACTAACTAGAGAAAGAGATTCGCAAACTTTTAGACTTGGTATTTTACACAGTACATAAATACTACTAGAAAACATGTAAGAAAAATGCGACTGAAATAAGTTACAACATTAAGTTGGATCTTTTATGACCTTATAGATAGGACATTCAGGCTGTAGACATTGTTCTGGTTAGCGTTATAGTAGAAAAATATGAGCAACTTTTGAATAAGTAAGAAAAAAATAGCACTTTTTCTAAACATTTAGTCCTTTTTTCTTTCTCAGTACTTTAAGAATAAAATCGCCTAATCATACCTAATTAATAAATTCGTTCCAATGGGCTCAAAACTCAGAAATTTTATCCTGGAACCGGATTAATAAAAAATTTTAGTGATCTTAACAAAAATGTTGATTCCTTTGGGAACATAATTACTAGAATTACTAGTTTATGTTATTAATAATAAATTTTACGTAAAATTACTTATGCTTAGTTATATTTAGATATGCAGCACTCGGGAATAAATAGTCAAAGATGTTTTAGACGACAAAAAAAACATCGAATAAAGTTGAAACTATTTAGGCACCCGTTGTAGGAGTATTATTTTGGTTCAACAATTTGATTTGGAATGGAATTCCAATGTTATATGTGTTAAGTGAATACAGAATATTAATAGTATGTTTTTACTAAACACAAGACAGGTTTCGTTAAAATGCTGATAGAGGGAAATAATGGCGCTAATTCTGTTGTTCGAAAACTCTCTAAACTAAACTAAAAATGGGCTTTGTCCTATCAAACGTCGTTCTAAATGACAAATATTGACTAAAATAAGAGAAAAGCAGATATTTTAGAGAAATTTTAGTTTACTAATCGATAATTGGTATATATTCAAGTTTTATTAGTGTACTAATATAGTTGTGTGTATGAATATTTATATATGTATATATTTGTTTGTATTTAAGACATAGGTATCCTATATGTGTTTATATATGTTTAAGTATTTCTTTCTTTCTTTTGTGTACTGTTTGCAGTTAGTTTCATACGGAAACCTCTGTGCACCGCCTACCTTACAAGATTTCTACACCACCCTAAGGTTGACTAGAAGAGCATGCCTTGGGCATTAAGTCCGCCATTGTACAAAAGTGCATAAAGTTTTAAACAAATAAATAAATAAATAAATTAAGTATTTGGACTATTTAGCTCAATACAATCCAATACTGCACACAGGTCCTTCTTAAAGTTTGACAGAGCATAGTTAGGTACGTTAACTAAAACAAGAGTTACTGATAGTTCCATGAACATATTTGCCGCCAGCGAACACTATTTAGTTGCTATAAGACAATAATCATGTATTATATAAATATTACAATAACCCAAGATACATCATAACAAATAAAGCGCAGTTGATAACACTAGCCAAATATGTAGTGCACACAAGTTTAGACTTAAAACGTTTGACGTGAAAGATTAAACTGGTTTGCGGTCGTGAAGTGAAGAAGTTTGTAAGTGCTTAAGGGTAGTTTGTGCATAGTTTCTTAGTGCACGTGACTGCAACAAGTCGCATTCCTCGTACGGACCACCACCCTACACCCTGATAAGGCCTACACTTTGAGAATAATATTATATTCTTCTGTTATTCTAGTTTATATATAGGCACTGGTGTTCTTGAAGGAATGGTTTGTTTTTTATAATGTATATGTAAGCTACTATAGTAATTTCAAACCACATTTTGAAAAGGTACTGAGGTGATGTTTTAGAAATTTAAAGCGAATGTTTTTGATTTTAGATCCATATACGTAATTAATCTAAATTTCTGACGATGCCGGTTTCGCGTTAAAAGTAATAGAGTTTGATATTCAGGTAATAACAACAATGAAGTTATCTCTGTATGTCAAATTGCAAAGACAAACTGGGTGTTCACTTATGGTCATCGATTACTGACGGTTAAGGAACAGCTTTAATAAAAAATTGTCAGGTTTCGCGATATTTGTCGTTGATTTATAACGCTTTAAACTCCACAGAGCTTAGTAAAGGTCAATATTTAAAATTCCTACTTACAAGGTCTATTACTACTTATTGGATACTCGTTAGAAATCGCTCAAAGATCAAAATCAACTAAATGAGATATAAAAGAAACTCGACGCATGATTACAAGAGAGGTTTTTCTTTTATAGGATGTTTCGAATCTAATGTATAAAAAAGAATGTCAAAGGCATTCGAGCCGGGAATAGACTCGCCAATGGCGACTCCAGACTCGGAGTAAATCTCAATAAGTGTGGCGGAGGAGGTGCTCGGGCTGGCACTGGGCGGGGCGCTCCAGCCGTCGCTATGGCAACGCGCCCCTAACGCGCTCCTACGCTCGCTAGGAAAACCTACCGAACAACTTTGTCATACTCTTTTACTAAACATTTGTTTATAACAACTAAATGCAAATACTTTCCTACGACGACTTATAATATAAATATAACCTTTTTCGTAAAATCAAGGTTCTCTATAATAAGGTATTTATCAATGTCAAACTATTTCATGTTTATGTTTAAGGTATGGTCGCAGAAACAAGCATTTGAATAAAACCGAATACGCGTTGTTCCAAAATCTAGTGATATAGCAGCAATATAGAAAGTAAAGTGCGTTAGCGCTGGCTGGTGATGGCGAGCCAACTCGGCGATAATTAATGTGGAGTCAGTGGAGTCGAGCGAGCGGGCGCCGCCAGCCTCGCCGCGCACACAAAAAACCCGCTCCGACACAAAAACACCCGTCGAAAGAGCGGGACAGCGCAACGCGAGCGAAAGAGACAAACGTAACTACGTATTTCTGTGACGAGTTTTCGTTCGCCTCGAGCGTTGCACAGTTATCGAGATTCGAGCCGAATACCGCGCTTTGATTTAAAACTCTACTGAATGCGCCCTTCTATCTATCACATGGCGTTTGACAGGTCGCCGGAAACAAACCGAGCTGTCAGATTCGAAAAAGGCGCGCATTTCTTTAAAAATTTTTAAATAATAATTTAACATACATTAAATCGGGAGAGCTAAGACAATGGCCAGAACATAATGAATTCAACATTTCTGTGTTGCACAATGTTATTCACGGTCTCAGTTGTAACTTGTGAATGTTGTAGAAGTAGGTAAAGGAGAAACAACCGAAACAATGTATGAAACTGGGATTGTGAACAAAGAAATGAGAGATACCTCGTGGATGCGATTTACTAAAAATTACATTCTAAAATTTAAACATCTGCCACTTAAGTATTATGAAACTCTTAAAAAAGTGAAAGATTCGTTAGAAGTTCCTGGCATGAAAACAAATTGCAAAGGACTACTTCAAGTGAGTAGTACCAAACTTAAATTGCGATTGATTAAACAAAGTCACTCATTATCATACTAAAGTCTATGTAAAAAATCCTTGTATATGTAAATAAAAGTTTTAATTGACAAAATTTCGAGTTTATACTGCATCAGAAACTTTACAACTAAAGTGTACCTACACAATATAAAAAGTGTGACGGGAACACAAGTTGAATTCGAAACAATTATGAAATCATTTAACTACTATCACACAAGTCAGAAGAAGTAACAAGGGTGTTGACTTACCTGGAAATCACTCCACATTTTCATGGGGATACACCATAGTTCCGATACGAAAACATCACACGATCACGATAACAACTGTCAAATATGTCACAGCACGGCGTCACTGTCACGAGCGGGCAGGTTGGAGGCCGAGCGCAGACTGAGGTTGGCTCGCGGCGGCGGCGGCGGCCGCCTGGCGGATACGTCGTTACGCGTCGGGCGAGCGCTCGGCTGCGCTCGGAGTGGTTCGGGCCGCGCCGCAGCGCCCACCTGCGACTCACCGCTCAGCATTCGCTTCCACGAACAACAAAACCGTACGGAGCTGCTTCACAATACCATACTACAGTCTAAACCACTGTTCACCATAACAGATATAAATTTTCAGCACTGCTGTACTACTGTGCTGGATCCAAACAAAATATACTATTATTTTATTTCTCAACTTATCAGCTTATAAGGTTTTATATTCTCTTCTTTATTCAGTTCTGTGCTCTTCTGTTGCTATTTAGAACAGAAAGCCAATGATGTTATTTCTGTTATACTTTATAATGTGCGATAAACCACACTTTCGACATTTGAATACACGGGATCATGTTGCGGTGGATGATAGAACAACGTATTGAAATCTGAACACTAACACTCGAACATGAACCGTTCAAGTTTTCAGCCAGCTGATAACAAAAGGTGACAAATAAAAAAGCTTTCTGAACAAAGTTTTGAGTGCGGCGCTGTATGGCCGGCGTAGCAGGAAGTTTGTAGCAGTAAAACTTCGTAGCGCTCTCGTAGCGTGAAAGTTTTGATTTCAACGATTTGCGTTGCGGCGAAGAGGGCCGCGAGGCCGCACTTGCTGCGACCCTGCACCCCATACTACTGACCATTGTCGACCGTGAACAAAGGCGAATTTATGTGTTTGTACTCCGTACATGGATGCATTTTTTCGAATACCGTTACACAGTGGTGAAGAAAAGCAGCAATGTAATGGATGTGTAACAATGGCTTGTATATTAAACAGTTTTCAGATTTATCTGTTCGTTCATCTCGCACGAGAGTGCGCCACTTGGCTGTCAAGTCACTATGCCCTTACCGTGTTTAGGTACATTTTGCAAATCACCGCACCGTAAAGAATCTTCAGTTTGTCACGTTCCATTCCGCGTGCAGTTAAAGTGTAGCGCTGTGGTGTAGCTAACTAACTAGCAATGGGGCGTGTGCTAATCGATAATGTTGATACTGATACAACGCCGAGCGAGGAGAAAATGTGTTCGGCGGCAATTTTGACTATTCACATTCAAATAGTAAACACACAGGTTATACTAAATATTTTTAGGTTGGTGTCGCAATGACCAAGCACTTTTAAGTTAGCTGCCTTTGATAAAAACGAAATGAATACGTATGCATTTTTTGCGTCGTGTGTTTTACTTTATCCTGTTATATCAGAAACCATAGCAGGTAGATAACGGATCAGAGTGGATACATTTTGGGTGGCTGAATTACTTTTGTTTTAATCAAAACTATCATTTCCTGTTTTCGTATTTTTAAAGATCACCAAACTCAAATAGCGTGGGTATATACTCTAATTTATTTACGCTTATTAGTTCTAGCACTTTATTATATTTATGATAATATTACTATAGAATAATTGTATGAATGCTTATTCGGGTAGAAGTTGATTCTTAATATACAACTCACGCTAATTTGGTGTACCGACTTAGCACTTAAAATGTGCACTTTTCCAATAAAGTTATTTTTTATATATGGACCTGCCGAAATAATTCTACTCTGCCTGATGGAAAGCATAAGCAGCATCCAAAAGTGGTGGTCACCATAGTCAAAGCGAAAGTNGAAAGATAAAAAGTAGATAAAGTAGATAAGTGCGAAAGTAGATAATGCAACAATGCAGCATGGTGACCCACATTACGGCGGCCTAGTGATGCTTCTGCACAATTGAGCCTCCGGTCTCGCACTCACCAGCGAAACACGCACGAACGCTGGCATTTTACGTTGATCTTCTGTACGAGACGAGATTGCCCCAGTCGCACCAGCTCGTTCGTGCTGAAATAAGCGTGGCTCTACTACCTATTTTTATTGTCATATGTCTCTATACTGACAACGCTATATTCTCAAAAGAATGCTGATGATCCTGGCTAGCATTATTCCAGTCTTATTTAGAGAGATAACGATTATCACTATCACTTTCTATATGTATAGACTAATGGATTAATAGTTGTCCTAATGCATTAAGTATGTGTCAAAATACGATGTAACGTATGCTTTATTTTTATAAGAGCTTCTTTTGGTATCTCTTAACCACATTTCTCACACGGAGGATCGCACAGTGAGTTATTTAACCTTATACACAGAAGAAATGCAAATATGAAAACTGTTACAATAACATTAATAGTCCAGTATATTATACCAATACTACTGCCTCGTTGGTCTAGTGGTTAGCTTAAGCGACTGTAGATCAAGAGGTCTCGGGTTTGATTCCCGGGGTCGATGTCAGGCGCTCCGTGGAAAAATTTAGGCAAAACCGGTTGAACTAGTAGCCGACCCAAAAATCTTGGGATTAATAAAGGATAAGAAGGTTATGATGATATTATTTTTAAAAAAATATGTCCATTAAAACATAGTTAAAGTCAGAACTGGGTCGTGGTATTGATGGTAAGAACTGGACCGAGGTTACGATCTCTAGTTTATAAAAAGAAAACAAAATCTCTTCTTTTGTGGTGATGCTATAAAAGAATAAAGGTGCTGATAAGGGATTCTTTAAAGGCATGTAACAATTACGCACTACTATTGTTCAGAGTTATTCTATGAATACTTGAAGGTGTTACTCACCATATATTGTTCAGAAATAAAGCCGTTTTCAAAAATTTTGCCTACTGGAAGCACCAATTGAGAGCTCATAGTAAACCGATCTTTTAAGATGAATGTTTTTAATTTCTTCTTCGTTAAATTTCTGTACGTAGGTGTGTATATAGACTAGGCAGATTTTGTGTAGTTGTAGTACGAATTTACACCCCCTTATTTTCCCCAACGGTGTCGTAAGAGGCGACTTGGGGAGAAAAGAGAAGGAAAGCTTGACTCTAACCCTTTACCATCTAGTCCGTCTAGCGTGGTATAGAAGGACAAAACTCCTTTCTTAGGCCTTTCCTATGTTCTGCAGTTTAAGTCTTTTGAACTTAAGAACATTTATTTTAGGATATATGGACATTATCTTTTTTTTTACATTTTAATACAATTGTACAACTTGCGTGAATGTACTCAATTACTTCAAAGATTATAATGAACTTAACAGGAGTATTCAGTACTGTTACTAAACTAAAATGTGCTAGGTACATGACCTAATTAATTATTAAACTTTTCTTTTTTTTTGCACCGAGATTGCTATAGTTTTCCACTTGAAATTATATATGTAATATAATTGAAGTCTGTACTTGTATAAGCATCGCTTAGTAAGTTGCACAGGTTCTAGACAAGCTAGTTCTTAGGCATCCAATGCCTGTATTACACGAGCATATAAATTAGGTATGTATATAATAATCGGTTTAGGTTTATATACATTGAAGTTATTTTAAGACAGATTTCACCGGTGAAAATATTTTCTATGCTATTAACGCGAAACTATATGACTTTATTGACACATTTAAAAAAGGAGGAATCCCTCTGTTTTTATTGCATATCTACTAAGCTAAATCTTAGGAATAAAAATTAAAAGAAGCCTAATAGAATCTAGGTGTATCATTCAAATTATTGTAACAGACACGCAGGAATTTGTTTTAGCTTTTCTTCAAACTCTGTCAAGTGTGTGTGTACATAAAAACTTTTTGAATATAAAACTTTTTGTATTCAAAACAGGAGCTCAATTAAAACACGGGTGTATTAAATGTAGTAATTTCTTAAAAAAAAAGTATTGGAGGCCATAAATACAAACCACTATAATGATAATGAATGAACACCTATAAATTACAGCAACTATAATAGATTCGATTTCAAAAAGGCCAGCAAGAAACGTATATTTAAGCGCAAGGTGTGCGAAACTGCGCATGCGTCAATGTACATGTGACATGCGCACTGGACTCCGTGCGCAAGCGTCGGGAAGCCTGCAGTTTTGCTACATGAGCATCTTTAGATATAAGCTGATGCTTGGTATCGTTTTACTGTCGCACTGGAGAATTACTTTAATGTTTAAAGCCAAGTAGGTTGCAAATACAAACATTTATGATTTGTTGCATATATAAATTTTTCGATTTCAATTATGGCGTTGTCTTATCCCTAACTTGGCAAAGGCCTATGTACAATGATAACTAGACTTGACTTGTTTTTAAATATAAATAAGTTCATCACACAAAGGTTTGTCATATGTGGAAATAGAACCCACGACCTCAGGCTTAGCAGTCAAGGTCACTAACCATTAGGTCCACAGACCCATCCAATCCCATGTGCAGCTAACACTTTAATAGTAATTTTTGTCAAATAAAATCACGAAGATGACAGCAAAACTGAGAATGTGAATTTTCATAGAACAGTTCACTTGTTTGCAGGACGCTTCGCCATGTGTGAGAAAAAATGAAAGACTAATAATAAAAAGGATCTGTTAGATATTAAAAAAATACATAAAATTGTCTTATAACAAAATCAATTATTCCACATCATAAATAAACTATCGTCATTTTTATATGCTCATCAATGGGATTTAGCTACTCGTAGTAGAGAAAACATTCAGATAACGTAAGTTACTCTGAAGGTACAAACATAAAAATCAGGGAACTTTTATGTTTAGTCATTGACGTCCCCGAAGAACCTGGATTTCTTTTCCTGATTTATATTACTTAAGAGTTTTGCTCACAATCGTACATAACCTGTCAAATTCTGAACGTAACCGCGATCAGGCGTATATAAGTAAGTCTTGTAGTTGAACTTATATAAAATTCCTAATATAGTAAATATAATTTCACAATCATAGTGTTAAATTCGTCAGTGCCTAGTAATAAACGCAGTTATCCTGTCATACTTCGCTCATGGTGCGTCATCGCCATTGTTAGGGGAATTTTGTTGTATTTTCAGCTCTATCAGCCGTTCGTTGTTACATGGTGTTGAGGTATCCGCTTCAAATGTATTTAGTTAACTTAGTAACTATACATTTTACTGTTCAAAACCTTACAGATTGTAACTAATATAAACGTCAGTCATACCGTTGAAGCTACTGTACTGTCTTTGACCGCTCAGCACAAAAAGAAAAAAGGAAGTATTAAAAGAGAAAAAGTAGTTACTTATATAGTAAATACTTCTTCCTAAATATGTCTAGAAGTTGACAAAGACTGTTAATAATGATCACAATTTTACTTATTTAGGTTTTCAATTATGTTGTTTTGAAATGAACTGAAGTGACTGCTTTCTGTCACTGCTATAGCTATTCGTGCAGGCTTGTTTTTAATAATTGTTTTAATAATAGCTTTTTAAATAAATTAAAAAGTAGTAATTAATTTCAAGACGGCTGGCAGGAGCTGGATGCGAGAAGCCATAGATCGCACAAAGTAGCGTGCAATTGGAGAGAATGTGTGAGTGACTGGGAAATGATGAATCTGTCATATTTTTTAAGGAAAATACAACGGAAAAGAATATTGTGAGCAGAGTTGTTACAAAAGTTCTTGGTGATGAAATAACCTCAATTGTCCAACCAATCGCCGCCAGCTCTCTTGGCGGCGATTGGTTGCAAAAAGCAGCAGATCGGGTTCTTTATTGTCCCTAGGAGAGGCCTATGTCCAGCAGTGGACTGCAATGGGCTAATGATGATGATAGTGATGAATTAATTTCTCTGGACAGGTACTTTTAACTTTATTATTCATGTTAAGTAACGGTATGGGCTTGATTTGAGGCTGAATAAACATAGGTTTAAAAATCTTCTTTGTTTCAATCTTCCACGTTTCGTTAATCTGAGTAGTTCTTCATTCCATTTTAGTTTATAATGTTTGTTGCTTCGGTATTAAAATTATTTTCGAGAAAAAAAATGGGATCATACATATACGTGGTTGGCACCGCATTTTGTATCTGCACAAAAACCACGCAATACTTTGAACATTAATGGATTATCCCTGAATGGGATGTTTGACTGTCGACTCTCAATGATTATAACAGGAACCACCAGATTTAAACATTCCTTATTTCGGTATTGGCCATAAGTATTTTAGACAAACCGTTGCAAGTTTCGTATATTACATCATCTGCATTCACGTCATAAACGAATAATAGTTATCGTGGTCGTTTTTTCACCAAAGTTGAGTTCAAACTAAAGACAAAACGTATGACGTAAACTCTCCTCTTTTGAACCAGGTCAGGTATGAGCTCAACGAGCCAATTAATGTTTTAACTAATTAATATCTTGTCAGTATTCATAGGAATCTTCGTTTTGTATTGAGGTATGGTTAGTTTTGTTAGTTCGGTTCAGTTAGTTATGTTCAACCTAATTTATTTAAAAATAGAGTAACAGTGTATTCTGGATAATATATTCCTACAACTTGCAATTTATATTGCAATTATACTTAGGTAAATCTATCAAAAAAGTTATCTAAATCATCTCCCCTCAATCAATTTAAAGAAAAATGGGTATTTATGATCATATACATTTAGCAAATAAATAAAATAATAAGGTATTTAATATTCCCAATAAATGGATAATTTGCCCGAAAAACACAGGCTCATAAGTCGTTTTTTTTTGTTTGAAATAAAAATAAATATTTTGCTGCATTTTTATTGCACTTGTGTGTTTTATTCTGGACTTTGATTCTTGCCAATTTTCACGGCAGTTCTAACTTTATTGTAAGGTGTAAAAAATACCGGTGGCTTTGAGCCTTACATTTTAATACAGATTACAGAGAATTTCAGGTTAAAGTTATATTAAAAAATCGATATCATCACGGGGATTCAGAGAAAAAGGGTCTCGAACTCTAAAACGGTGCAAAATATGTATTTAACAATCTTTCTTGAAATTATTTTGACGTTTTCAGGCTCCCGTTTAGTTTCTGGGTGTGCTTTCCAAAGAAAAAATACACAAAGCTGCGCAATTGTGAACTGCGCAGCCCCCGACTCTTGACTCCGCCTCTTCTGCGATACTGCGATATTTTCTTTTTTTTTGCACCACTTGACAGCTTCTAAACACTTCTCCTGCTAAACACTGGATTAAATTTCATTACCTTTATTTCCAGAACAAGTTTTATGTTTGAACAATTATTTTCTAAATAACACCGTTAATTTTATTTCGATCTTCTGTTACTGATTTTGCTAGTATTGAAAAAAAATTAAATCGATCTATCGCCGTCCACTGTTAAAGAAGACCTCTCCTAAAGACCGCCAACTATATCCGTCTTCGGCGTCAGTATAAATCCGCTGCCATGATGTGTTTGCTAATATGATTTGGGTCGGCCAGGTCTCTCAACAGACTTTAACTAATAATGGTCTTATGATCAATAAATATTTGATAATAATTAAAAAATATATAGTTGTGAGATTTTAGCTTGTCTTTTAAATCAATATCAGTAGTTATATAGGATTTCAAGTAATTTTATCTGGTAGTTTTGTATCTTTTGAAGCGTATACTTTGTAAAACTAGGTCTTTTTAGAGTCAAAAATTCAAATCAGTGAGCGGGAATGTCGTGGTCGTTGATTTCGAACTTAATCGATTCGGAATTAATTATTTGTGATCATTACACTATTGTTGCTTAAGGATGGCATTATAAAAATATAAACAAACGCACGTGGTCTCCTAGAATCAATAACGCATAATATATACGTACACATAACAGCGGTAATGTTATTCAATAACAACTTATCGCATATTTCCAATTATTATGTGAAAATGGTCGATTGTTATATGTGTACATGAATATTTTTTACACTTCAATTTACGACAGTTGATATATAATGACAATAAAGCATGTTGTAACGAGAATCTTGTCAAAAATAATAATACTTCATGTACTTTTTAAATTAAAATAGATCGAAAATGTACTACAGGTACAAGGTTGCAAATTCGGAATAAAATACTTGCTTCATTACTTCTACCCTTCTATCGCGAGGTATCTTCAGCGATACCTAGTATTTTAGCTTTTTATAGCCCTCATTCCTGTCCCTGCCACTAAGGTGGTTAAAGAGCATAGTATGCAAGCTTCAGATTGGAGTGTTACCTCAAACATTGCCGAGTTTTTATAAATCATTTATTTATTTGCAAAGATCTATATTAATTGATATATCCCTCGCCCAATTCCTCATTATATATTGAATTTTGTAAAGTGTAGGTATAAAAAAATAATATGATCTCAGGAAAAGCAAAATATTGTCTGAGAGACTTAAATGGTAAACAAAAAATTAGGTACAAACACCACCCAACAAAACAGTGTTACAGCCTTTATATCTGCGGTATAATTATTTTAAAGTCACCTTTAGGACGCCTGACTCAGCGCTGTTTGTTTTGATTCGCCCGAGGTTTGTAAATACGCTCAAAGTCGACTATCGCCGATGAGCAACTCTTTTGTTTTGTTCGAACAACGATAGATGTCACTCGGCAGAAAAATGAGGGACGTGAATGATGTTTTTAATGCAATCGCATCGGAATTTCCATAGAGGAATGTATGTAGGTATGATTATAAATCGGAAACGTATTGCTGCGTATACAGCGTTTGATAAAACTCGACAATTTCCATTTGAATTAAGTAATTTGAATGAATTGCAAGATTGTTACGTTCTAACCATATACATAGTATTCGATTTTCGCGCCGTTTATTTTACATTTAAAATTCACTTTTATGTTAATAGGTGACCTTTGAGACCTATGTGAGCTATCATAAGATCGATGGATACTTTTATCGATGATGGTTAAAGAATAGTACCTCTTAATTATTTTGACTGATTCTCTATTTTCTTTTCCTTTAATGTATCAATTTAGGTGTAATTATTTATATTAAGCTACAAGTATCGCATCTAGATAGTTCGATTAAATTCAGTTTGTTTGATTCCCGGTCGGTATCAGTTTAGCGGTATATTTATCAGATGCTGTCATTTAGGTTCTTCTTGCACTTATTATTGAATTCTAATTGGTATAGTTATCGATGAACATCGGAGTCAGTTATGGTTAAAAAATTGTAATAAAAAATGAACTGATATGAGACCTAATGTTTACGTTAATAGGTTTTTCAGTAGTAGGATAAATATTTCTCATTTTTTACTTTTGGCAATCTATCGCTTTTCATAGCTTTTCAGAAATAATGAAACATTCTTTTCGTCAGATAAGTCATGAATAAAACTATGTAATTAACCGTCTTTGAAAAAGTAGGAGGTTATCAATTCGACTATTTTTTTTATGTTTCTTACCTCATATCTTTCGATTGAGTGAAACGATTTTGATGATTTTTTTTATTTGAAAGCTGGTGTTTCCCGTGTGGTCCTATTTCAATGTGATCCAGTTCTTGAAGTCGGGTTTTTTGTTAAAAATTGTGATTATTTTTTAAACCAAAAGCAAAGGAGATCGTGGTTGTGATTGTATGTGTCCACTGCTCACATAAAAACCATTTCAAATCCTAATTCCCCTGCACTTTCAAGGAGTATTTAATATTTTTGATAATTCGTGTACATATAAATTGTTACACTATTTGTAACTCAAGAACAACTGAACCGATTTGGATGAACATTGGTAGCTTAGAACCAAGAGACGTACATAGGATACTTTTTAAAGAGTTTTGTAACTTTGCGCCGCGGCCATATCCGCGGTTGTTCTACAGCGGATGACACAGCAGGGCTCAGCTAGTATAGCAACAAAATAATGCTTCTTCTACCGAAGGAACAGCTATCGGTAAATAACGCACCTCATTAAAGTTCAGTACAACTTACTGCATCATTATCAACATCATCCTATCGCAGTCCACTGCTGTATACTACTATTACTTCAGACTACTTCAGTGGTATATAAACGCAAATTCTTTTTTGCCTTTGATAATGTCACATTTCGTTCCAAGTATAGTTGGAATCTGCTGTGGTCAAAGGGTCTAGTGTGAGTTTATTTCATATTAAACCCTCTGTACCATGAGTACGGGAACTTTANTTCACATTTTCACTGTAATTTGAACTTTAACCTTTCCCTTAACTCTTTTTATTTTGTAGCGATTGTAAACGAAAACTGTTATGTCTGAATTATCATTGATTGAATGTATGAGCGACTGGCGACTTGGCGATTATATTGAGGGCTGGCGGCGATTGGTTGCAAAAAGCAGCAGATCGGGTTCTTTATTGTCCCTAGGAGAGGCCTATGTGCAGTAGTGGACTACAATGGGCTGATGATGATGAATAGATCTGGCAAATTTACAACTTATTACCAATCTTCTAGTGCTGTGATCTTTCTGTAAGTACCTATAGGAGCTGCTACTAAAATTAGTGCGAATAATTATCATTGTAACAAAATATTATATAGATAGAATATTCAATTTGATAATTTAACACTGACAAGTCCAGTTAATTCTGCCTATCCTTGGACTGCACTAACTGTTTTATCTTTTAGATAGCACCAATTCAGTACCTATCTAGTTCTAAGTATGTCGGCCATCTGAGTATGTATCAACGGAGCAGTAGGAAGGCAGTTTTAACTTAACGTTCAGGTTAATGAAAGTGCTTTCTGTACACGCCAACTTAGGGTAGTAAAATAAGAGTATTCATTACTACGTGGAGAATAAACACCTTATATTATTTCTTTTTATTTTTCTATTTCTGTCTCTACATTAAGTACAATGCTTAGAGTTTTTAACAATAACTATTTCGAGACAAAAGAGTTATTGCTTCAGTCAAACAATCGTCAATATATTTCGGACAGTAATAATATTTCAGTCATCTAACACAAGACGCCATTTAGTCCCAAACTAAGCAAAGCTTGAACCATTCAACTGAACAGGGCACAGACAACTGATACAAACACATACATATTTCTTTTGGAAATACTTATTTATTTTACATAAATATCATCATAGCAAACTCAGATTATAATTATACATATATACATAAATTACCAAACTGGCCCAACCCGGGAATCAAACCCGAGACCTCAAGTAGTTGCATATGTTGCATGCGTCACCGAAACAGGCATATAATAACGTATAAAAAGTATATTTTTCTTCCTTTCTATTCCTGTTTTACCTTAAGCTTAGTTCTTCTACAATAGACTTTTCTATTATGCGAATAAGACCGAATTATATAAAAGTAAGATGTAGTCGTTTAGTAGTAGGTCAAAGCGAAAAGGAATAGTAGGCCAAAGCCTCTTTTCCAAGGATAGGCCTATGTCCAACAGTAGACTACAACGGGCTGATGATGATATAATAATAATATTTTTGTTGATTTTTGAACCTTCAATCGTAAACCATAGCCTCCTTTGTATTGTACAAAACTCGTCGTGGACGTCGAACTATTGAGAGTGCCACCATACAAATTTCCTTTAACAACTTCAGAATAAATAATTTCATCCTAAAGTTTCAGATCAGGACTATAGAATTCTTTAAAGACATTTTATGGGTAGATTGAAAAGTATTGAGGCTTAGTCTATAGGTTATAGCAATGTAAAAAGCTAAGCCAGAGGAATAAAGCGCTCTCCGAATCATTTGCATTGATATATATTTTGGTGAAGGAATAACTAAAAAATCGCGACTATACAGGAAAGTACTTAAATCTGACTCAACTCGTGAAATCAGTCAACAGGTCGATAACCTGATGATTGCAGTACGTACAGATATGATAAGGCAGGTAAAAAGTGAAAATATTCGGGCAAATCAACGATTTGTTTTCGCATGTGTCGTATTTGAATGAAGTTATTTACCTGTTTTTTGAATCAGTATATTTATACATAAATAAATAAAATTTAAATATTTTATTGTAATTTCAAACTAACAGCTTTTCAATAAATGTATATAAAAGTATTTATGCAATTCTGATCTAATTTNCCTAATTTTTTTTAAATTGTGTCACGATTTCGGATAATCTCTGGAACGGCTGGATTGGTTTTGACGGGACTTTCACTGTCAGATAGCTGGAAGTAACTTAGACTACTTTTATTTAATAAGAAAAAATATATTTTAAAACAAAATTTGAAATGAAAAAAAAGAAATGGTTTTTATTACATACCAGTTTCATCACTGCCCAGCACTGAATGTAAATTATGCCTTACGATAGTTTAGAAATGTTTAATCTTTAATATATTGAAATAATTTTGATAATAGATCAAAGAACTATTTCAATCAATTTTTATTATTTTATAAAATAAAACGGTAAATGGCACACGTAGTCAATACGGAGCCTCCCATCTCAAAGCCTTTACAAAACTCAATAAAACCCTTAAACGTGTTTGTATAATGAGCTGATGTCCATTGCTAGCGAACAAAATGCTTTACATTTTTTACCGTTGTGTAGTCCAGTGCTGCACAGCACAGAAAGCTTAGTGTGAGTTTATTTCGAATCAACTCACTCTCGGCGGCGAGTGTGTGTAGCGTTGCGATTGGTGAAAAATCCAGTGCGGGCTAATCACAACGCCGAATACGGTCACCGTGACGATCAAGTTGTTGAGAAATAGATTCATGCTGGGCCCTCAGTACAGTGCGAGTGTAAAAACGATACCACACAGTGGTATGGTGTTTCAATCTCAACGTATGTTCTCATCATCTTGTAGTGTATTTAGAGTTCCAATGGGACGTAGCTTCCTATTGAAGAATGGTTTCTTTAAAAACCCACGTAACTTTTCATCTTTAAGTAAAGGTTCCCGGAATGTCGAAGAGATAGGAGCTGTAGGTATTACAAGTGCATGTCCAAACGCTTTCTATTTATCTCTTAAATCCAGGCTATACAAGATCAAGATGTGAGTTTACCCTTTGTATTTATTAGCATGGTTCAGATTGTTTAAAGAAGTTGAGCACCAATAAAATAATCTTTATTATTTTCCAGCGGTACCCCGTCTCACTCCACTGTGACAAACTGTGGTTTCATTGATAAAAAATGAGAAACAAAAGTGTAAGAAGAAAGGAAAATCAAATATTCTAATGTTCACAGGACAACTCAAGGTTAGATATAATATGAAAGTGTATGAGCTACAAGCAATTATAATGCTCTGTGAAACGGCCGAAAAGGCGTATATCTCAGCATATCGCTGCAGCCTGAACGACTGAAGGACTGCTGCGTTGGTACGGTAGGGCCTGCGCCCAGTGTCGTCGGCTTGTCCGTCTGCGCAAAAAGTGACGAAAAAAATATAAAATCCATCCTTGAAGCGTATTGTATATTCATCATGGCAATTTTTTTAAAAGAGTTTTATATACCAAGCTTAAAATAAGTTATCATTTGTCTATTATCATTCTCATGTGACGTTGTTGTTCACAATTAATTCTTAAAATATCTATCCGATTTTCTCGTTTTTTTTAAATGAGTGTTTTGCTGGTGTTACTAAGATAGGATAGTTACCATCACGCTTAGACAAATAGGCGACCGAGTACGATTCAAAAGGGACGCAGACGAAGTTGCTTGGGACAACTAGCATTTTTTATATAGATTTCAATGAGGTAACTATTCAATGGATAATGAAATCACTTTCTTTCTGTCAATGACGCATTGCATATACCTAGGGCCCTAGCGCATGACGCCTTTTTGCAGCAACTGCATCGCTACTAATGTGTGTTTATCGCATTTGCAACACGCTTCAGAAGCGAGCGAAGCGACTATTCATGCATACACACGACCATGTCGAACGACGTCAGGGGAAGTATGGAGCCTGCTTTCGCTACCGACGCTCCGACTAAGTACGTAAAAGCAGCACCAAAGACTTTTGCTAGCTACTGACTAATTTTGCCTTAACGGAGTCCATCCTGAAACTGTAGCTATCGCAGGTATTGTTGTGCCGTTGCTGAGTCGTGTTTCAAGGCGACAGAAGCGGAGTATTGCACTTGCATTGCGACTGAATCGCGGTTATGTGGGTGAGGTCACACCGCTAGCGACCGCATTGTGACTGTTTCAATGCGAATGCGCGACAGCATCGCTGCAAAAAGTCGCTGTATCCGGTATCTTGGAACTGTGCCCAGAAATCTACCTCTGTTTTATCATTCAATAAGCCCAGTTATGCAAGAAACTTCATATGATATGCAATCAGAACATTCTGACTGTGAGGTTGACGCTGTAAATAAAGCGACTGTCTCGTAACTACGCTGCATTTAATATTGTTGGTGTTTATAACCCACCCAGAAACCCATTGAAATACTCGTATACACACTAAGTTTTATCCTACTTTTTCCAATCGCTTAGGAGGAATTCGAGAGTTAGTGGACAAACACACTTAGAGAAGAACTATATATATTAAGATGTAGGTATGTAATACATAATTTCATGTACGCCGAGTAATCAAAAGAGCTATATCTATACCACGTAGTTAGCAAATGTTATAATAAACAAACAAGAAAACGTTATTGATGTTCTGAACAATATCACTAATCACCAGAAGTCGGTGGCTTCGGTAGCGTAAAAGTATTTTTGTTCATCCCTTGGGATCAGTACCTTTTCTGG
Organism: Hyphantria cunea; assembly: GCA_003709505.1. Lineage (NCBI taxonomy): Eukaryota > Metazoa > Arthropoda > Insecta > Lepidoptera > Erebidae > Hyphantria > Hyphantria cunea. The sequence goes on from PKRV01000745.1 coordinate 559,659, forward strand.
ATGAACCTCTTTGTCTTTTGGGAAAATATGTATGTACAACATTTTATAATGATTGGATGAACAGTACATTATTAACAAATGCAAATTTTTATTTAAAAGTAGGACAATAGTCGGTCGAATTATATGAATGTCAATTCATATCACTGGAAAACTACTCCGAAAAATAGCTATAGATTCTGCTTTTAAACCTAAATGTCTATGGGAATGATGAGAACCTAATAATGACTAGAATTAAAACCTGTGTACAGATGATAAAACATTCATTAAAGTAGTTTCGCACATCAAAAGTGAAAGGAATCCTGATTGGATACGTCTAATGCCGGATTTATATCTAATAAACAATCAAATCATTCCTCACAAATCTTTAATTACAGGGGTAATTCTTATTTTCACAAGTGTGGGGGCAAGATAAGTATTTAAGAATCGTAAAAGGAGTCGTATAATAATAGATTGGGAGTTTGAATCTGCCGGACTACTAAATACACATCCGTGTGGTGTCGGATTAAGAATAAGGAGTGTCAATACGCCTGTTCATTCCATGAATGTCGTAAGGGGCAACTCAAAGAACAAACTACGACTACGGACAAAACCTTTGTAACGAGAAGGAAGAACTAGAAAACCTATATATAACCTATAGACCCGTCTGGCTAGCGTGGCATAGGAAGAACGAAAAAGTCAGAATCTCCTAATGAGAAGATTATCTCCAGCAGTGACAAAGGCTCTTAAACTGATGTTGGACACTAAATAACATATCTTACGAAGTTATGCTAGGGCTCTGCTATAAATGAAATATTGTTTTATAAAACGGTGATGTTTTTGTCACTACTAATATACACATCAAAAGTCTTTGACAATCCACTGCTGGTAATGTACCTCTCAGAAATCAAGTTGGTTTTGTTCCTATGTAGTATATTTTCACTTAAAAATAAAACCTTTTTCTGACACGGAATGAAAATTCTAAAAATAAAAAACATAATTTAAAAACATAAAAAATAAAAAGTTTATGTTTTTAGCAAAATTTACAAGGCAATCTTCTTGTGTTCGCCAGGTATACTTACAGGCAAATTATAGACCTCTATCTGTCCATTTGTGGATATACTGGCGAGAGTCTATAAAATAAATAAAAAAAAAGTGCGTGCGTACAAAGTACACATGTCAGAAGTGAACTTCTTTGGCGAACTAATTTATCAGTCTTGTCTATATTTTGGCACTGTGCGTGATACGCCAATCGCTCTATCTCACTTTTTCTCTCGATCTTTCTCACTTGCTTGCTCCCTACTCTCACTCCATCGCTAGTTGCTTCATGCTACGCTCGCCCTGTCTTACTCTCTCTCAATCGGTCTCGATCGCTCTCTCTCTCTTTTTCGACACTTCCGTTGCATACTTGCGTGACGTTACTTTTGTAAAAAAATCATCCTCATGCGCCTAAAGAAGTTTCACTTCAAAAATGTTTTTTTTTCATCTGGGACTTTGAAACAACTGTTTGTTATCTGTACTATTAGGAGGGGTAATTTGTTTCTGCATTCCCTTTACTGATTGGCAGTGCGTGAGTAGTATTCCAATCAGTAGGCAAACATCCATTGGTTACGGTTACTGTCTGCCAGTAAGTTAATCATGTGCATAATTACAACCTCGAGAACTTACCACTTTATTTTTCGGTTCCAACATACATTTTATAAGAAATTAAAAGACAACTCCTACACGTGGAATAAATTATGACTACCAAGAACTTTAAAAAAATATATTGTAATGATTTAAAATAATAATTTGTGAATCACACAAATTGTTGTCCTATACGAGATATATACGTACCAGATTATCGGATCGTTATCCCTATACGATACGTATGGGGATCGAACTCACAATACTCATAGTAGTAGAAAACGGGGAGATGACCGCTTTAAAAACTACGGCATCTATGCAATCCAACTTTCAAGTTTTTTTCTTCATTTCTTTGAACGCTCTGATCTCTAACAATATTGCTCAGATTTGAATAATTATTTTCAAATAGGATAGAGTATTTATTAAGGAGGCTTGTGGGATATGCAACATCACACGACAACTCTCAGAGAAGGAGCAGTTACAAAAAACCCAGGCGAAAGTACAGGAAATAAATTTATGTCCGACCGAGATATGAACTGCTCCGCAACATTAAATTTGCGATGGGTGTTCGCACCCGACTTTCCTTCAACTCAACCAATTTAAGTGAGCAAGAGTGAAAGAGCTTGTCCCAACAAGTGTTCTTAAATAAATCAAACCACGTATCTGAATGAGACCTGGATATTATTGAAAGCTATAAAACGGGAAATCTGTTGAAAGAAATCACGTTTGAGTACAACTTGAGAAGGATAAAGGTTAGGTGAATTCCAATGATTGTTAACAAATCTATGCCTCAATATCTTTAATTAAAAAGATTTTTGTAAATGGGTTACACACGTGGATAGAATGGAGTCACTACAGTTTATTAAATAAAATTTCCTGTAAATACTTCTGTATGTTAGATAATAGCAAATGTAACACAGTTGTAGCTGTTTTCTAAAATAGTTGATAAATAAACTCAGTAGTGATCCAGGAAACTAGCTATGTTATGTCAGTCCTTAGGATCAGACAGTTTTTGAAGAGCGGGATCATTTATTGTAAGTCCATGTATAATTTACTTTTACTTAATAAAGACTTTGACTGGGTGTCGAATAGACGACCTTTTGACGATTACTTGAAGGTATGTATTTCTAGTACTATAATCGTATATAAATCGCTAAAGAACTTCTAAACTAGCAACATCTCTTACATAGCGTAAAAAAAACAAACGGAAATATACAAGGTCACACTCGAAAGTCGGTGTATGGTACCTCTGAGACAAACGGGCCGTCCATAATCCGCTGTCAAGATATTACATTTTCAAAAGTAGCTCCATCTAGTACTATAATGGGATGACTACATGCTAATGAGTTTATATGGAAAATGCTAGGTTATGAAGGTTAACAAAGCGAGCATTGCTAGCTAATAAACACTGGATATAGATTATATGTGTGTGTCCAATAAATCATCGTAAATATTAAAGATATTTTTATAAAGGAAATTTTATATTTATACTCCTTCATTTAGGTGAGTGCTGGTGTAGTAAGTTGAAACTGATTTAGACAGGATCATGAACACCCGTATTAGGGCATAATTACTACTTCAATGACTATCTGCTTTAATTTTATACGGTTTCCAATGTTTTACTAGGGTTGTAAGTGTTCATCTGTATGTCTACATCGTAACTGCTAAACAGGTGAAGCGAGTTTAATTTATATTTTTTGGTTAAATATGTATTTATGGTGTTGATCAATCAATCAATCAATCCAAACTATATTTCATAAGACTCATACGCATAAATTTTTGAATATTTACTTTATTAATATTAATTACATGCATGCGTGAAAACGATGATAATGAATCACCTCCCGGTGTTTCATTATAAAAGTGTACAAAATTCTTGGATTTTAGTTCAAGGAGTTCAAAAAAGGACTTAATAAAAAGGAAAACTTAGTCCTATATCTTGCTTTTAAAAGTTGATAATATCCAATCTGTATATACATACTGAACAAATATTGTGACCAACAGCCTGATATCTTTTTTATGGAATGGGAGCAAACGAGCAGACACATTGCCTGATGGTAAGCGATTAACGCTGCCCATGGACACCCGCAACACCAGACGCCACCAGAGGGCGATGGGGAGGGGATGGGGAGATTGCTTGTGGTATGGGCCTTCGGTATGTTCACTCACTCAGTGAAACATAGCGCAAGCGCTGTATCACAGCGGTTTTCTGTGAGGCCGTGGTGTCATTACGGTCGAGCCAGCCCTTTCATGCCGAAGCGTGGCTCTCCCACAGAAGAAATAGGAGGGAGACTCTTCGAAGGTTTAGATGGAACGTCTAGCATCTTACTCCTTACAACGGTTCTCCTGATACGATACATTGGAACTATAATTAATTCGTTACGATAGACCTCCCTTATTTAGAGTACTGATGATGTTTAGCATTCTTGAGAGACTGTTAAGGATCGTGCTGTATCATATTTATTACGCGTGATAACAAGATAATTTTAAATAAGGGTATTGCATCAACGAGAGTGTATTAAGGCTGGAGATCTCAGACGTCGGTTTTGGATCAATTTATAATGTTTTATTGTTAATTACCATTATAAATTGAACTATAAAAGCATATAATTTGTTACTATGTCAAAATATATATTGAATTTCGTTTGTTTTAACGTGATTTTTACTTTTATTTTAATTTTCTGCTTTATCTCCATTCAGTATGCCGAATATGCAATAGAACAACAAGGCTTTTATATAAAATCTACTAAAAATAAAGAATATGGCAAACATCAAAACTTATAGCATAGAATGACATAGAAGAAACTACATTTTAAAGGATCTGTTAATCGCCTGGTATGGAATGGTAGATGAGAGTTTTTATTTTAATACAGAAACAAATTCATATTAACCAAACTACCAACCACACCCACCAATCTTAAATGATGCTCCTAAAGAAGATAACCTTCCTTTCTAGATTTGTACACATATTAGAATAATATTAGAGAGGCAATATAATTCTAATATGTTAACTCCGATCAACTCGCTCGGTGAATTGCCACATTGGTCTAGTGGTTAGCGTTTCCGACTGATAGCCCGACCTGGGGCTGTTCTGAGATTATTCTTACAAGAAGTTCTTAATAGCAGCCCGTATGGAAGTTGGCGGTGTTTCACGCCCGTACTTCGGAGAGCACGTTAAATTGAGATTCTAGCAGCAGACGGTGCCCGCTTCAGTGCGGGCAGGCGCTGGGAAGGGTCCGGATGTGTTCATTACAGCAGTTCCCGGATCCCCCGTCTCAGGCGCAGAGTGGCGCACCGCGTGGTTTTAATCGGTCCGATTCCGACACAATGCCCCCCCGCAAATCACGGTGTGGTGAAGGCCTGTCTCTAGTTTTCCTTCTCTTTGCAGTGTTGTTTTTTTGTACACATGCTCTTTTAACCGGCTCTTACGGCACCTATAGGAGAAATAGCATTGGTGACACTCAGAGTTCATTCATCACCACACACAAAAAGTTTTTGGGTTGGGCTATCTAAAATTCGCCTAAAGACTAACTTTCATATATTACTAATCAAATGATCTGTTCATTAGTTTATGTATGCTTGTTATTTGTAAATACTTAAGGTTATTAATTACTTGTTTTTATCGTTTATCGTGTATAACGTTTATCGCGGTAAACAGTATATCCTTGCTCAAGCTCCAAAGTTAATAATAGAATTCACATGGACACATGTGAAATTTTACTGAAATCAGTGCAATGATTTAGCAGTAAAAGCGTAACAAGCAAATAGACATAGTTACTTTCGAATTTATACTATTACTAATATGGATAATCATATAAGCTTCGTTTTAGATATCAGTTACTTAAATAATTATTCATCAGACTCATTTAATTGTTACCCAAACAAATCATTGCATGATAAGAACGCACCATAATATGTATGTAATTAGTATTGCAGTTGTCTGGTTATCGCAGTATAGACTTTAGTTTGGAATGAGACAGTCACGTGTGAGGTGTGTTAAATTAAAATTATTATTTGTTTGAATGATCTTAACCCATATTGCTTTTACTCTTAAGAAAATGGAAATATGTATTGTTTACTCGTAGGCATGTCGTTTGAAAGCAACTAAGTTCATAATGATCTATTTAGTGATTATATACTAAATAAACTTTTGATATTTTTGATCACTTTAGATCATGAAAATACTCAACTACCCTAACTAAACTTACCGCAGTCCACTGCTGGACTGCCTTTCAAATTGCACGCCACTTAGTTCGATCCTCAACTTCTCGCATCCAAGGCTATTTTGTTTCATATCTGTTTCATATGCATAATAAATAAACGAGAGAAACAGACAATACAAGCACTGCTTATCAACTTCTAAACTCAGTAACTGGTTTTCGATAAGTTTTCTCACCCATTAAATAATCATTGTTGAGCTCTCTTATCTCCAACTGACGTAGACTTGATAACAAAAATGACGTAATAGGCTATAAAAATACTTCATTATTGACCGGTTAATGACTTGGATGTGTAACCTTTACCTTGTGTCAGCTGTTTACCAAAAGTATTTAATTAGGTCGCGTAATTCTTGTAGCACTGATAGCTGCTATTTATAGTTTTTGCTTAAGGAAATATTTATATGCTTGTGTATGTGCGTTGGAGTCTTGTGTAGTGAAATTAAATTATGTTTTTATTGTATTAGTGTGTAGTGTTGTGAGTGTATGAGTGGTCAGGCTTACTTAAATCCATTATGAAGCAAAATTTCAAGCTGTTTCATGTATTAAAAGATTATGTATTGTTTTTATGGTACAGGGGCAAGCAAATAGATAGATCTACTAATTGTAAATGACTAACACTACCATGGGTACCTTCACATGTGCGTAAACAACCTTTAAACACTCCAGACTTTGGGGAGGGGGAACCCCGAGTAACCTCACTCATTCCGTTAAAAAAAATTTAAAGTTTACTTGTCAGATTTAGTTATACTAGCTGACCCACCTAAACTTCGCCTGCGTCTCTTTTCAATTGCAATTAATTATCCTGTCTTAGGCTCGCCAACAAAACACACATTTGAAAAATAACATGAAAAGGGGTTGGATTTTATTAGAATTAAGCAAAACTTTTTATCAACTTATATTATGACTTTTGTAATATGTGAAGATGATTTAAAACAAATCACTACAATTTTTTTACATTATTATGTAGGTACATCAATGGAGTTAATGTCCTGGTCCTTAATATTATCCAAACTTTGGGTATGCGAATGTTGTTCTTTGTTGGAAGGTTTTTGAACGAAGTATTTAAAATCAAATAACTGGGATGTTAGACCCAAGCTTCTGTTCAAATAGGTCGGCCAGACTGGGATTTAACAGATCAAAAAAATATATGTTTATAAGTACATTATCGTCATCGTCAACCTTACAGCCTATGTCTAGCAGTCTACTTCTGGACATAGGCCTCTCTTATTGCACCACATTCTGATTGATCTTGGGCTTCTCGCATACAGCTCCTATCAGCCATCGTGAAATAATTATAAGTACATACTTTTAATTATTTCACTGGATAGTTTAGTAAGATAAATTAATCTAGATCGAGTTCATAACATAACTTTATATTATATATATAAGTTTACCACGGCTTGAGCTAAAAAACTGATTGATCGCGCATAAGTCGCAACCCTTGAAGCTAAAATTTTTAACAAGGTTCTTTCAATAACGTAAGTAAGCACCAAAATTTATTTCTACTTGCCTTCCAAATTGTTAAAATAGTTTAAGAAGATTTGAATAGATTTCGACAGTTTTAAAGTTGTTACATTTAGAATAAAGTTGACTTCATTGCGTCTTTTTTAAGTGTAACGTCAAGGAGGTAAGGAGCGTTTTATATTTCTTAATAAATTTGGGTTAAAAGCATAATTTCATGCATAAATGTATAAATTTGAACCTTTGTGGTTAGTGATCCTGACTGGCAAACCAGAGGTCGTTTGAGCGCTTCTTAGCTGGTGATGAGCACGATGTGAACAATATGCAAGTGTGTGAGTTACATATAACTATAATATATATGCATAGCTTTAGGAATAAAGACTGTGTAAATCCAGGTGCAGCCTGAATACCTTAGTACAGACAGCGTAATCAGGCAGCCGCATGTGAATCGTATGACATTAATTTTATATGATTTAAGAATACCCGAATTGATTAATTTACGTAAAATGTGTTCGGATGTGAACTCGGACACCAAACCTCAAACATTAATCGTCGAATGAGCCACTTGAAGTCGCGTCGTCGCGTATTCATCAACGCGCCAAGTGTGTGTAATTCTCTGAAGGTTAATTCTCGTCAATCGTCACCGCCAGCGTTTATTAGACTTGATTAGTCTGTGCTCCGACTTTTATCAACAACATACTTTGTAACAAATTGCCACACTATGAACAATTTGTTGCCAGAACAAAATATTGTACTAGTACGTGGTTGCGCTAATCGATTCTTTTGTTGTAAATAGTACTCTGGTGTTATGGTCGTCGATTTGCCTCTTTATAAAGAGGGTTCTGTGTGGCGTGGAACTAAAAAATATAAATATATATAAAAGTATTAAATGCTATCGGCTATCAAGTAGTGGATGCTAAGGTTTAAAAAAATATTCAACGACAGGCTGACAGTATCCTATAACATATTGACTGTTGACAGTACGATAGAGTCTTCTTCCTATTTTCAGAGTCTCACTATATACCTAAGTCTTAAATAGGATCGAGACTACTATGTCTTCAATTATAAAATGCTCGGAATTGAGACCTTCAAATGACCAAGTCTACGAGGACGTAAGTCACGAGGAGTTAGAATGAGATATCATATTTTGTGTTGCGAAACATTGTTATTGAAAATGATGGTCGTCACGTGGTACACAATAACTTCAGATGCTAAACGACATGAGATACAGAATACATGCTTTTTACTGAAATGAAATGCCACGAGCTTACAATCAATTAACAAAATCATATAATATACATCACATTATAAATATGAAAGTGTTTATGTCTATTACCTCTTCACCACTTTAAACCGATTAACTGATTTATTGAAATTTGATACAGAAGTGGTTGTCCCGGGAAAGGACTTAGAATAGATTGTATTCTAAAAATCATCCTTTAAGGAAAGTGAAAAAAAAAACGGAAATTTGTATGCAAAATCTATAACCGATTTAGATAAAAAATAATATGGAAAGAATTTAACCTGTTGGAAAGGATGTAGGCCACGCTAATCGATATACACGCGTGCGCATCCACGGGTAAAATTTAGTCTGTTGACATACTACAAAACTTTCTTATCAACACACTCTCACAGAATTAAAATTCACCAGGAATTCAGATTAGAGTATTAAATGCGAAACATTATTACACAATTTTACGCAATTACTATAAAGGATTGTTTATTGATGTTGTTATAGTATATTTATTTACCTGGATATCATAGTACCTAGCGTAATTTTGGTCACCGTGATTTTAATCAAAACATAACCTATCATCTTCCTAGCCTTCATCCCAAGATTTGGGGTAGGCTACTAGTTCAACTGGTTTTACCTGAACATCAGTTTTTACACAGAGCGACTGGCATTGTACCTCCGCATCCCTGAGGGATAAACTGAATTCGAAGAGAGAACTAATTAGTATATTTGAGTGCACTGATTTTCCCAATAATGATTGCCATTGATGTTCAGGACAACGGACCAACGGCTTAACGTGCTCTCCGAGGCACGGAAGCCATAACGTGCTATCTTAAAGTTAGACAGAACATAACGCTAGAGATTTATGGAGACTTGGACAAATCATACTAAAATAACATCTCCTACTAAACATCCAAATCATTTTTCAGTGTGTGATCTTTATACTTGTCTGCGTTTTAAATGGAGATAGCGCCAAAATGTTCTACAACTTGGGAGTCATATAAATTTTTGCTTGACTCCAACTCTTGTCTTTATCGCCCCTGATCTGATTACGAAATTATAGCTCTCTGGTTACCCCTTTGTATTTAAAGAAAGTTAATACTGCAACACCATTACGATTGATTTGTTACTCATAGATGTGTTGATTTTTGCTATGTAATTTTAGTAGAAATACTGAGTGTGTTATGGTTTAGTTGGCCTCTTAAGTTTTACTAGTTTACGGAGTGTAAGAAATGGCAATATTGTTTAAAGTACAGTTATTTTTAAATGATGTTATTGATAATATAATATAAATATTTTAAGTATTTAGCCATTAGGTACAGAGTCGAGAAGAAAATTATGATAATTAATAAACATGGATCTATGTATATATTTTTATTTCTTTGATTTTTAAAGACAAAGGTTTTTTCATATTGTATGAGATAAGTTTTTATAGATGATTTCATAGACTACTTTCCTAAGCGGTTATCTTCAAGCATGGCTAATTTAACAGATCCTAAGAAAATATAATTTAAAGTGTTACTCTTGTAGTACAAATGGCACTAGTTTAATCGAATAATTATTCATTTTTCAGTTGAATCAATAGTTATAATCATTACTCGATCCATCTCTTTACCATCTTCAATATTAAAGTCGTTACACTGCGGGTTTTTTTGTTGTCAAGAAATTTCTGAAGTAAAAGACATAAATTAAAAAAAAAGGTCTTTTTATANGGGAAAGGACTTAGAATAGATTGTATTCTAAAAATCATCCTTTAAGGAAAGTGAAAAAAAAAACGGAAATTTGTATGCAAAATCTATAACCGATTTAGATAAAAAATAATATGGAAAGAATTTAACCTGTTGGAAAGGATGTAGGCCACGCTAATCGATATACACGCGGGCGCATCCACGGGTAAAATTTAGTCTGTTGACATACTACAAAACTTTCTTATCAACACACTCTCACAGAATTAAAATTCACCAGGAATTCAGATTAGAGTATTAAATGCGAAACATTATTACACAATTTTACGCAATTACTATAAAGGATTGTTTATTGATGTTTTTATAGTAAATTTATTTACCTGGATATCATAGTACCTAGTGTAACTTTGGTCACCGTGATTTTAATCAAAACATAACCTATTATCTCCCTAGCCTTCATCCCAAGATTTGGGGTAGGCTATTAGTTCAACTGGTCTTACCTGAACATCAGTTTTTACACAGAGCGACTGGCATCAGACCTTCGCAACCCTGAGGGTGAACTGAATTCGAAGGGTGAACTAGTTAGTATATTTGAGTGTACTGATTTTCCAACAACGATTGCCATAGATGTTCATGACAACCGGGAACGACGGCTTAACTTGCTCTCCGAGGCACGAAAGCTATAACGTGCTACCTTAAAGTTAGTCAGAACATAACGCTAGAGATTTATGGAGACTTAGACAAATCATACTAAAATAACATCTCCTACTAAACATCCAAATAATTTTTCAGTGTGTGATCTTTATATTTGTCTGAGTTTCAAATGGTGATTGAGCCAAAATGTTCTTCAACTTCGGAGCCATATAAATTCTTGCTTGACTCCAGTCTTCGTCACCCCTGGTCTGAGTACGAAATTATAGTTCTCTGGTTACCCCTTTGTATTTAAAAAAAGTTAATACTGCAACACCATTACGATTGATTTGTTACTTATAGATGTTTTGATTGTTGCTATGCTGCTGTTGCTAATTTTAGTAAAAATACTGAGTTTTTTATGGTTTAGTCTGCCTCTTAAGTTTTACCAGTTTACGGAATGAAAGAAATGGCAATATTGCTTAAACTACAGTTATTTTTCCATGATGTTGATGATAATAAAAGATAAATATTTTAAGTATTTAGCCATTAGGTACAGAGTCGAGAAGAAATTTTATTTAGATTATTATTATATTGTTATTTTTTTTAAATCTGACTTTACAGCATTGTAAAAAAATTCAAGTTAATTACATAATTGTAGCAGTCGGGATTTTAATATTCAATTATTAAAAAATATTTATATGAAAAAGGTTTTGAGAAAGAAAATAAATGGGATTTTGATATTTTTTTTTACAGATGATTTCATAAAGTACTTTCCTAAACGGTTATCTTCAAGCATGGCTAATTTAACAGATCCTAAGAAAATATAATTTAAAATGTTACTCTTTTAGTACAAATGGCACTAGTTTAAATCGAATAATTATTCACTTTTCAGTTGAATCAATATTTATAATCATTACTCGATCCATCTCTTTACCATCTTCAATATTAAAGTCGTTACACTGCGGGTTTTTTTGTTGTCAAGAAATTTCTGAAGTAAAAGACATAAATTAAAAAAAAAGGTCTTTTTATATAACTCAAATGACAACATTGAGCAGAAGTACCTCCCATACTAAAACGGTCTTGAAATGAATACTTAACAGTCAAATTAACAGGCTGTTGCGTAGAACGGAGCGGCATATTTAGTGTTTCCAACTGCTCTCTTTTCGTTGCTGCTCTGAACAGTAAAAAGTCTTATTAACTTTATTACTATTTCAATGGACTCCATAAAACGGTGATTCTCATGTTATATATTTAATATTGAAATATATTAAATTATTATATATATTAAAGATGATGAAAACATTGAGTTATTATTTTTATTTATTTATTTAGCTTTTTCTCGTGCCAGTATTGAACAAACTTTTTATCTAGGCATTTAAAAAATCTATTTGTATTGGTTATTGTTTATTAAAATGTTTAATACAAATATTCTTTTAATTTCATTATCATCATCATCTCAGCGGAAAGACGCTGGACATAGGGCTCCCCAAGGCTCTTCACAACAACCGATCCTGTGCTTCCCGCTTCCAACGGTTTCCAGCAACATTATTTACGACATTTTTATTTTAGTTTAATTTAAATAATATATAGATTACACACAGCGTTATCTTAAAGTATATCTGAGCTTACATTTTATATCCATGCTCAAATTAAATGTCTTTTGAGAGAACACCTTAGAAAATATAAACTATATTTATAAAAGATATGGGGCTTTTTAATAGGGCCTTGTGTTAAAATAAAAAATAGGGCTCTGTCTGGTCTGAAACTTGTCGCACTGAGTCGGACACAATACACACGTAATTGATCCCGAAGTGACCCAAAGACCGTGTCTTAATCATACCACTCAAAAAGGCTTATATTCTAGAAATAAATTGCACCTATGGACATTACGTCACCCATTGTTTAAAAAGACAGCTCTCCTTCTGAAAATATATACTGTATCGCCGCTGACACAACTAAGTGAAAATTAAATTTTACCTAGAAAAATAACCTAGTTGATTACTATTAAATGTAAAACAAAAATGATAACAGAGGCTTACTTTTACAATTGCTTTCATGTAAGAAAAGAAATATACGTGAATGATTGCATAATATACTTACAACTTACCCTATATATGACTTTGATAAGTACACTACATATACCGATTCCACTTCCACTACGTTTATTATAAGTATACACTCGATGTCATCGTCATTAGTCCAATGTTGCTCTTGAATATAAAACAATATTTCTAACATTTTGTGGCTCTACAATCACAATTTGACTATACTAACAATACTCTAAACAAAACTCTATCACATGTACTTAAAGTTTATTTTCAAGTGCAGATAGTTTTTGACAGTTATCGTCTGACCGCGGATGCTGGATTTAGGTGGAGTAAACAGGTTTTGGTCCGTACTTGCGTCGTCTAGTTTGAGGTGCCTCTTCTGTGGCCCGAGCTTTGATTCTCATGTCACTTACTTTGGGTTCATTGATGATTGAAATTTTGATGAAGAAATTACCAGATTGCTAACACTTGCAGTCAGGATAACGTAGGAATTAGTAAATATAGGATTTCCTGCAATTTCGTTAAAATGTATTGACCTGTCTTGAAATAAAAATAGATTATTTCATACTCTACAACTTTATTATATGCTTTCTTATATTTGTCGACCTGCTTAAAATGCACGATGGAAAGTCTTTATTTATTAAAAGCAAAAAAAAAATCAATTGCATGCATTTGCAAGCTTGAATTAAAATAAAGTTTCAAATGATTACTGGAGTCTTTTCCAGTATTCACGATTTATGTATCATTTCCACTGTAATCGTGTGTAATAATATTAAAAACCTTACACATCTCACACAAGGTGTTGTACATGGTCGTTAATAAGTTATGCTCCTGAATGTAAACTGTTTTAACTGGTGTATAATAAAGTTTATTCCATTCTATTCTATAAGGTCATCTGATTCTAACTATGTCAGAGCCTGTACTGAAAATTAAACTTTTGATAATCATTTTAAAAAGTTAAATACATTAAATTAACATTTAATCATACCTTTAATCATAAATTGAACGACAACAGTTGTGAAGCTTAGTTNTCTTCACAACAACCGATCCTGTGCTTCCCGCTTCCAACGGTTTCCAGCAACATTATTTACGACATTTTTATTTTAGTTTAATTTAAATAATATATAGATTACACACAGCGTTATCTTAAAGTATATCTGAGCTTACATTTTATATCCATGCTCAAATTAAATGTCTTTTGAGAGAACACCTTAGAAAATATAAACTATATTTATAAAAGATATGGGGCTTTTTAATAGGGCCTTGTGTTAAAATAAAAAATAGGGCTCTGTCTGGTCTGAAACTTGTCGCACTGAGTCGGACACAATACACACGTAATTGATCCCGAAGTGACCCAAAGACCGTGTCTTAATCATACCACTCAAAAAGGCTTATATTCTAGAAATAAATTGCACCTATGGACATTACGTCACCCATTGTTTAAAAAGACAGCTCTCCTTCTGAAAATATATACTGTATCGCCGCTGACACAACTAAGTGAAAATTAAATTTTACCTAGAAAAATAACCTAGTTGATTACTATTAAATGTAAAACAAAAATGATAACAGAGGCTTACTTTTACAATTGCTTTCATGTAAGAAAAGAAATATACGTGAATGATTGCATAATATACTTACAACTTACCCTATATATGACTTTGATAAGTACACTACATATACCGATTCCACTTCCACTACGTTTATTATAAGTATACACTCGATGTCATCGTCATTAGTCCAATGTTGCTCTTGAATATAAAACAATATTTCTAACATTTTGTGGCTCTACAATCACAATTTGACTATACTAACAATACTCTAAACAAAACTCTATCACATGTACTTAAAGTTTATTTTCAAGTGCAGATAGTTTTTGACAGTTATCGTCTGACCGCGGATGCTGGATTTAGGTGGAGTAAACAGGTTTTGGTCCGTACTTGCGTCGTCTAGTTTGAGGTGCCTCTTCTGTGGCCCGAGCTTTGATTCTCATGTCACTTACTTTGGGTTCATTGATGATTGAAATTTTGATGAAGAAATTACCAGATTGCTAACACTTGCAGTCAGGATAACGTAGGAATTAGTAAATATAGGATTTCCTGCAATTTCGTTAAAATGTATTGACCTGTCTTGAAATAAAAATAGATTATTTCATACTCTACAACTTTATTATATGCTTTCTTATATTTGTCGACCTGCTTAAAATGCACGATGGAAAGTCTTTATTTATTAAAAGCAAAAAAAAAATCAATTGCATGCATTTGCAAGCTTGAATTAAAATAAAGTTTCAAATGATTACTGGAGTCTTTTCCAGTATTCACGATTTATGTATCATTTCCACTGTAATCGTGTGTAATAATATTAAAAACCTTACACATCTCACACAAGGTGTTGTACATGGTCGTTAATAAGTTATGCTCCTGAATGTAAACTGTTTTAACTGGTGTATAATAAAGTTTATTCCATTCTATTCTATAAGGTCATCTGATTCTAACTATGTCAGAGCCTGTACTGAAAATTAAACTTTTGATAATCATTTTAAAAAGTTAAATACATTAAATTAACATTTAATCATACCTTTAATCATAAATTGAACGACAACAGTTGTGAAGCTTAGTTGAAGGCCTTCGGGCGGCTCAAAAACATCCAACGGCAAGATACGCAGCTATAACGTATTCTTGCCAGTCCCCAACCCGCACTTAGCCAGCGTGGGGACGTATGGCCTTAACCCTCTCCTGAGAGAAGAGACCCGAGCCCAGCAGTGGGACATTATGGGTGGTTGATTGATTGATTGATTGGTTAAAGCATACCTTACTGCTTAACACAGAAGCAACGATCGTGTTCATCGCACAATATTTTTCCTAGATGGAAATAAAGTCTACGACTAGAATTACTATCCTTGTCTAAAAGGCCTGTTATTATAATAAAGGGAATGGTTACAGTTTACCCGAGAATTGTTTGCCACTTTAGTTACCATTACTCCCTATGATTATGAATTTTAAAGTATCATATTCTATATGTGTGTTTGAACTGTTAAACTGCTCATCCAATGCATCAGTTATAGGTGTTTTAGTTTTTCCTCTGTCGCATAAAAATCTAAAGCATTTTCTAATATTTTTGGCAGCTGATTGACCCATGAAGAACGGGTAGCGATAAACGAGTTGAGCAAGAAATTCGAGTCAGTCGCGGAGAGAGTTTTCGACTCTAAGATACGGTTACTGAAAGGTATATAAAGATTATTCGAAAAAGATATGTGTACGATATTGCGCTTCTAAGATTGTCAATCGTCTCGTATTATGACATCAGTATATCTATTTCTAAAATAAAACACTTGTTAGATATATAAATAAACAACTTTATAAATAAACCAAATCAATACCAAAATATTGAACCTAAAGACATTTTATTTATATGCTTCTATACGATCATGATTCATCATATCTCAGCCAAAAGACGTCTACTTCTGGACATAGGCCTTCTCTCTCCAAGCTTCTCCATAACCATTGGTCCTATAGTAGTAATCACGATTAATCAAAGAATAATTAAGACTTTTAAAAACAAAGTAGTAACCATAAATACAAGAGCAAATACCGGAAACATTTGTTTCCTTATAGGTTAGTAGACGGCTCTTTGGCGAATCACTACCGTTGCGCATGGGCATTTGAAATGCAACTAATAAATCACAAATGCATTGCCCCCCTTTGAATCTTCCACCTCCACAATCACGTGTTTAGGGCTAAGGGAACTTCACTCAGTCGGCCCTGCACTTGTTAAAACCTTAATACTCATACAGGTATGTATCATAATATTTACTTATATCTACATGAACATACTAAACAAAATATGTTATCTAAACATGTGAATGCTATNATTCTATTCTATAAGGTCATCTGATTCTAACTATGTCAGAGCCTGTACTGAAAATTAAACTTTTGATAATCATTTTAAAAAGTTAAATACATTAAATTAACATTTAATCATACCTTTAATCATAAATTGAACGACAACAGTTGTGAAGCTTAGTTGAAGGCCTTCGGGCGGCTCAAAAACATCCAACGGCAAGATACGCAGCTATAACGTATTCTTGCCAGTCCCCAACCCGCACTTAGCCAGCGTGGGGACGTATGGCCTTAACCCTCTCCTGAGAGAAGAGACCCGAGCCCAGCAGTGGGACATTATGGGTGGTTGATTGATTGATTGATTGGTTAAAGCATACCTTACTGCTTAACACAGAAGCAACGATCGTGTTCATCGCACAATATTTTTCCTAGATGGAAATAAAGTCTACGACTAGAATTACTATCCTTGTCTAAAAGGCCTGTTATTATAATAAAGGGAATGGTTACAGTTTACCCGAGAATTGTTTGCCACTTTAGTTACCATTACTCCCTATGATTATGAATTTTAAAGTATCATATTCTATATGTGTGTTTGAACTGTTAAACTGCTCATCCAATGCATCAGTTATAGGTGTTTTAGTTTTTCCTCTGTCGCATAAAAATCTAAAGCATTTTCTAATATTTTTGGCAGCTGATTGACCCATGAAGAACGGGTAGCGATAAACGAGTTGAGCAAGAAATTCGAGTCAGTCGCGGAGAGAGTTTTCGACTCTAAGATACGGTTACTGAAAGGTATATAAAGATTATTCGAAAAAGATATGTGTACGATATTGCGCTTCTAAGATTGTCAATCGTCTCGTATTATGACATCAGTATATCTATTTCTAAAATAAAACACTTGTTAGATATATAAATAAACAACTTTATAAATAAACCAAATCAATACCAAAATAATGAACCTAAAGACATTTTATTTATATGCTTCTATACGATCATGATTCATCATATCTCAGCCAAAAGACGTCTACTTCTGGACATAGGCCTTCTCTCTCCAAGCTTCTCCATAACCATTGGTCCTATAGTAGTAATCACGATTAATCAAAGAATAATTAAGACTTTTAAAAACAAAGTAGTAACCATAAATACAAGAGCAAATACCGGAAACATTTGTTTCCTTATAGGTTAGTAGACGGCTCTTTGGCGAATCACTACCGTTGCGCATGGGCATTTGAAATGCAACTAATAAATCACAAATGCATTGCCCCCCTTTGAATCTTCCACCTCCACAATCACGTGTTTAGGGCTAAGGGAACTTCACTCAGTCGGCCCTGCACTTGTTAAAACCTTAATACTCATACAGGTATGTATCATAATATTTACTTATATCTACATGAACATACTAAACAAAATATGTTATCTAAACATGTGAATGCTATATAGTAACGATTATCAACACTGATAATTAACATACGTCATAATATTTCCTTTTGATGAACCTGTATATAGAAATAATGTTACTTCTTCATTTTGCTAGTTGTAGAGATTGTATTATCGTTTTATACAATCATTATGAATCATCGCTCTGTATGAGACTTAAGCGTTTAGTAGTCTGAAAAACCCAACACAATATTTAGGTATGTTAGATTACTTGAGGATGCCGTCAGAATTCCTTGGATTGTGCTTTTAAACTAGCAAAACATTTAAAATAATTTAGGATTTTATAAGAAATAGATGTACTCTGCAAAGCTTTACTAAGGCACAGTGTGGTTGCTTTGATGAGAAATAAGGCACAGACTTGCGCGATAAGTAGACAAACCTAATCTATGACGCTAGGTTATATATCACTGGAGGCGAAGAGCTTCTGAGTCTTTGAAACGTAGACAATAAATAATTAAGATATATTTAGTAGTTTTTTGATTAGGAGAGCCACGATTCGTCACGAATTAGCCAGCTTGACCGGAGTGATACCACGGGCTCACAGAAAACCGGTGTGAAACAACGCTTGGCTGTGTTTCACTGAGTGAGTAGAATACCGAAGGCCCATACCCCAACCCCTCCCGAAATCTCCCTTCCCATCCCCCAAAGGCCGGGAACGCACGTGTAACGCCTCTGGTGTTGCGGGTGTCCATGGGCGGCGGTAATCGTTTACCATTAAGCGATACGTCTGCTCGCTTGCTCACTATTCCACAAAAAGTAGCTATTAATGGAAAAAAGGCATAAATTGAATAAACCTTTACGCTACTAAGGTTACAAACAAGTATCCACCGTGTCTGCCGTTATTGTGAGACGTTAGCTAAAATGAACACCTTTGGTATCTGAGATAAATCCGATGTCGTATTGATAAGCCATGCTCTAATTCTGAGAATTTCGGTAATGAGTACACTAGTAACGACATACCAGAGCCGAGTCCTTAATAAAATCTTATTTTTTATTAATACCGCTTAAAATAAAGCAATTCATAGTTTCTATTACACCTATTTTTTGACTTTATAGGTTAATTTCGATCTTTTTCTTTAATTAAGATACTTTTTGGGACTTAATTTTGTTTCGTTTTGTATGGCAAAACTAATAGACGACTTTAGACGCCATTAAAAGGGTGGAAATACAAATAAAAGGAATTTAATTATTACATGGAGTAGCAGATAACAGTGTCTTGGTTTACTGGTAAGTACATCAAACATATCTGTAAAATGGCTTGCCCTGACTGGCTGACACTAGGGCTACAAACCTAAAATTTAGACGGCAGATGTTTTTTTTATGTTGTAAAGTAAAAAAAAACTACCTCTAAATTAGTAAAATAAATATTCATACTAAAATTATGACTCTTAAAGTAGCTCTGCCTTTCTGTTTCCTTGTAGGCTTTCACGGCGAAACCACTGTATCGATTTTAATAAAATGGCTTTATTTCCTGAGGAAGCAGACAAAAGCTAGTAGAGGATAAACGATTGTATGCAGTTTACCATTTTCTAAGTTATCAATAACAATAATCTCTCTTTTTTTAAGTTAATTAGAAACCTAGAGATCGGAGGCTCATTGATGTAGAAGCACCTCAATAAACTGCCATAGTGTCGGTTACCATGTTGCATTGTGGCATTGTCTGTATGGTGACCGCCACTCTTGGCTTCTGCTCATTCTTTCCATCAGGTAGATTAAAGTCACTTTGGCAGGCTCATACATAAAAAAAAAAACTATACTGACAACCTGATACGATATACGATATATGGGTTCATTTCAATAAGCAGGTACTTAGGACACTTAAATCACTTTAGTTTTTGTTAAATTATTTTTGACACCAATGAATGTGTAAGTTCAGGACTGTTTAGGTTTATCTTTTCGTTCATCATATGCATTTCGAAACTGCAATCTCCTTTTTGGAGTACTTGACATATTTTATTTTTGAACACTTGAAATAGAAAATACATTTCTACTCTAAGAGGCTACTTATTGATTAAGAATATGAGTAGTTAAATATTGGGTTGTTTTAAAATTTCATTCTCCCTCTAAAAATTCGGTTCACATAAATTAAAACACCAAGGAACACCGAATTTCAGAACAACATTCAACATAGTAGAAAACGCCGTCGTTCAAGCCACTACACACATGCAGTCGTTATAGTATAATATATATAATACTATCTGTGTGGTGACGGATTAAGAATACGGGGTGTCACCACGCCATCTGTCATCTGTGTCATATCCATCCCATGGGTGTCGTAAGATGCAAGGAGGCACAAACCAAGCAAAACATCACTGACAAAGAAAAGTAAAACTAAAAACAAATGCTACATATAAACCAATCTGTCTGCCTAGGGACGTATAGTAGGCCAAACCCTATTTCCAAGAAGAGACTCATGTCCAGCAGTGGACTCTTGGCTGTTGATGGACATAATTCTCATGTCACGTAGTTATTCACGACGAACTTGGAAATTATCTAAGCGTTTTTTTTAAATTCTGTTTTGCTGGTTGATTCAACATTACACTTACATTACTAATATACTACAGCAATAAGAACTGAGCATGATTGAAAAGAGACGTAGCATGTATATATGCCTTCCCACTATGATCCCGGGTCCTTTATGCGGGGCGTGAAAAAGCATCTCACCAGGCCGCCATAGTGAGGTTCACCATGCTGAATTGTCCTTCTTCGCATTGAGGATGGCGATCACAACTCTTGGATTCTGCTCATGCTTTCCATCAGGCAGGGCAGAGTCATTTTGGCAGCTTAAACATAAAAAAAAAAAACAAAATATGCCTGCGTATTGGTGCTACTCTGCTTACATCAAATCTTCATTGGAAAATGATATCTGTAAAATTAAAGTAGTTTTACTACAAGTATCTTAACATATTACACGTCATAGCGGCGATGCATCGAAGTTGTGTGCCAGATCTATACATAATATTGTTGGTTGTGCTGCCCCCAAATATCAAGAGTCAAGGACACGTCTATATATCTGGACGTAGCTGAATCCTATTTTCAAACAGTGGTCATACCACTTCACTTAAATATTATAGACTGATCCATATTCAACGATGTCGCCATTTAAACATCATGTAAAAACATGTCAAATAAATATTTAGAATAGCGCAAATTAAACGAATTTATTCCTTGTTATGCTTGATTTCAACACCAATATGCTTTAATCTATACAAATTAATAAAATTGAAGGGTCAGTTTGTAATTTCAAATGAACAGCTTTCCATAAATGCATATGAAAGTAAATAAGGCACTTAGATTATGAAATATTTTTTAAATTTTTGTCTCTGTGTTCTCTCGACGGGCGGACCGATTTTGACGGGACTTTCACTGGCAAATAGCTGATGATATAAGGAGTAACTAATTTTATTTATGACTAGCTTCACCCCGCGGTATAATTCGTAGTCGTTATTGTACATATACAACAACCACGGCGGGTACCAACGTGAGACGCAGCTAATATACAAATATATTTTTAAATACACTCAAGGACTTTGATTCGGGTTACATAAAGAAATGTAGGGAAAAGAATCCTTAAGTATATATGTTTTAAAATTATACCGATCCCGCCAAAGCACGAGTTGTTTTTGAAAATAAGTAACGTCGCATGCAAGTACTATTACCTCCCTGTCATTATTTTTCACCGTGGCAGTTATTAAGTGTTGTAAACCTTTTTCTCTAGAGCTGTACTGTAGCATTATTGACTAGAAGAACAGCCAGGTGTATCCGCTGTTTAGAGCTACTACTGACTAGAAGAACAGCCAGGTGTATCCACAATCTTAAGTAGATAATACATTCCTTTCCTTGGGTTAAGGTACTTCTGTCCTCTGAGAGGGGTCCGGATGGCGTAAGACAGCGGTTCCCGGATCTCTCCCGTCTCAGGCGCAGAGTGGCACACCGTGTGGTTTTAGTCGGTTCGATTTCGACAAACTGCCCCGCCGCAAACTCCGGTGGGGTGAAGGCCCGAAGAGGCTTCCACACGTAAAAAAAAGGTACTTTTGTCCTGGTCATATAAGTTTTACCTGTGTGAAACCTTATGGTTTTGGTGTCCTTTCTATCTTATGCAGACACGCTGCATCTGCTGAGTAGATACTGGACAGTAGATATCTATATAGGCACATGAACTCACTTCCGAGGCCAACGCGATAGTCACGTGGTTGAAGTCAGTAATAAGAGTAATGGTCATAAACCATTCGCGATGACGTTTGTAAACATACAGCAATGTTTTCAAAGTGCGAAGGTTACAAATAATTTACTATTAGGTTCGTAGTAGGTGTTGTATAGTTATATACAAAGAATTATATTTTTTAAGTTAAACTAGAGATCGTCCAATGGTTGAAAATCGGACGTAAATCTTTTTTTTTTGCTTTCTTTATCTGTTTGCACTTCTCCACCCTATAATATGCTAAATTTGATAATCCTTCGTTCGCATAATTTTCGGATAAAGTGGTAAAAAGTTTTTGCTTCACGTATTAATATATTGATGAATAACAAACAAAAGCTACCTGCCTTACGCTGTATTGTGACATATCGCGGTTGTGTTGATCAGAGTTGAGGATCAACTGACGCGAAAATAGATAAAAATCGTTGAAGCGGTTTGATTTGTATATCGCGTCAATATTTGCTTCATCGGTGTAGATGTTTTCAAGTTTTGTAAGGATACACAACTTAACATTTTTTGGGTTTCTTAACCTAAGGATAAAACGGGATCCTATAACTCAAACACCGTTGTCCGTCTGTCTATCCGTCCGTATTTCTGTTGCTGCTGTAACAACAAAGACTAAAAACAGAATAATATAAATACTTTAGGGAGCCTCCCATACACGTGATTTTTTGACGTTTCTTCGATATTAATAGTAGCAACAGGTAGACATTACAAATTTATAGAAAATAGTACGGAAATCTTCATGAACTAGTCCGACTCGCGCTTGGACGATTTTGATACATATTGATAACGAGTTGTTAACAAATGTTTCTCTAAGCCTTTTTCCTAAATTGCTTTGAATCGGCGTTAAATTTACTAGAATTCGGCTGAACTATGATTTGGATTGACTACCATTACACCTCCTCTACCCAAGCCTAGTACCTACACGCGATATCAAAGTTCTATAGAAAGACTGTTGTTGGTCTTTTAAGAACTCCAAAACCGCTTACCACTTGTCGAAGATGTTCGTAAGTTGACCAGATGATCACATCGAAGGCCCAATGATTGATTTGATTTGACTGCCTCGGTGGCCCAGCAGTAGTGTATGCGACTGCTGTTCCTGAGGTCTCGGGTTCGATTCCCGGGTCGGATCAAATGTTTGTATGATCTGCAAATATTTGTTTCGGAGTTTGGGTGTTTCTATGTATGATATGTATGTATTTACAAAAAAAAGTATATAAGTATTATATCAGTTGTCTAGTACCCATAATACAAGCTCCGCTTAGTTTGGGACTATATGGCGTTGTGTGTTAGTTGTCGGAAATATTTATTTATAAAATATTTATTATAATGAAGCAGAAGCATTAATAGGCCGCCACGGTCTGGGTCACCATACTGTATTATTGCATTGTCTGCATTCGCAATGAGTATGGTGACCATCACTCTTGGATTCTGCTTATGCTTTACACCAGGCAGAGTAGATTCTAGGTCTACAAAATCTTAAATATATATGCACCATGACATATATAGGACAGCTTTATTAGAACGACCGAGTATTGATTAGAAAACAAGAAATTAGAAGAAAAAAATCTCCACGTGTTCAGTAAAAATGTAGTCGAGTCTCGATGTTATCGGAGTTTCGCAATAACTAGTAAAATGACAGGAGAAATTTCTTTCGTACATTTCACACAACAGTGGAATAAAATCTAATTTTTAAAATACAGCGTCGTTTTTTGGGCAAAAAGTAAGCCTACTATTTTCACTTCTTGGTTTTAGGACTGATTATGAAATGACAAAATTGATATGCTTGTCATCTCGGAAAGATTGGTATGGTAACCTTACTTAACGTACCTTAGCGCAAGCGTGACTGCACATATAGCCTAGTGGTTTAAGCGTTTGCATTACCGTTTCCTACTACGCTAAGTATTGTAAGTTCAAACCCCACTTGGAATAACAACACATACTTTATGTGATCCACAAATTATTCTGAGTCTGGATGCTCTTTTTATTACATTCACGTATGTTTGTAAAGTTCTCCGCAACACATGATATATTGCTAGTATAGGAAAAAATAATTAATTATGTTATATTTTTGTTTTCCTCCCCCTCTTCTACGGGTTTTCGGTAAAAACGGTAAAAGGGTTTCTTTTCTATGAGACCATGGTGTGTGGATATATGCCGAAACATGGCTCTCCTATAATTAAATCATGCAATCTTAATTCTCGTACAAAATCTATATAAAAAATACGTGAAGCATAAACTTTGTACCACTTTTTACGAAAATTATACGAACAGAGGTTTATGAAAATTGGCACAGTTAAAGTTCATATGTAGGAGGAGTGCAGAAGGCTGAAACAATTCATAAAAAAAATATGGTTAAATTTGGACCGCTGGCCGACTAGAGTTTACATTAAATGTGTGAAGACGTGGACAAAGTCAGCTCTTCTGACATGAAATATTTCACAAAACCTTGGCACATTATGCTCCATACTCAGGTCTCAAGTATAAAGAAAAAGAAAAGTGTTAGAAATGGTATCATAAACATTAAAGTATTTGAACTATGATAAAACTAATTATGTTTACAAATTTTGTTGTTAATAGCCGAGTTAAATGTGCTGACTATCAACTAAGGGTAATGGTAGATCGTTATATAATTATAAGTACATAAATAAAGATATTGTGTAGACGTGTACTATATACAAGCATTTACTTAATGGTACAAAATACGTATCTGCGTGCCATAGTTTCAATATCTCGAAGCACTTTGCAGGTAGGGTGATAGTATATAATTTTATACATAATGTAGTCTCGATATATGGGTAGGTATAGTATAAAAATGAAACGATAAATGTACAGGTCACCGTGTTAGTCGAGTGGTTAGTTATTCTTACTGCGAAGCCAAAGGTCGTTGGTTCGATTTCCACCCAAGACAAATAATTTTGTGATAAGCAAGATCATTTGCTCTATATTTGTTAGTTAATTGTTATTGAAATTTTCTGATTATATAAATACTTAATAACAGGCCAGAGTTTGGAAGTTGGGGTCTGAACCCCCGGGTTTCGGAGAGCATGTAAAGTTGTCGGTTCGGCGCCTAATTTCTCTCCGATCGTGTCGTGCAGTATTTCTCCTACGTAGCTGGCTGGTCTCCGTTGTGACTGGCCGCCGTGACCGTAATCGGCTAGGAGAACAACATTTGGGTGTAATTAATCTGTAATATTTATATTTTGAAATAGATATGTGTATGTTTATCATGTTCTTAGACATATATTTAAAATATTTTGGCTGGTTCGCGATGTGACGCCCGATCCATGTTAATGCAACTTCTTTCGGATTTCATCATGACATTACTTACTGAAAACCTTTAAAATAGAAACAAACTTGTATATTTGTAAGATAAGATGGTACAATAAACGTGCGGTAAACAAATGGTGAAACTAAGTTGACAAGAGATGGCGCTCTTTCAATTCTATACAAAGAAATTAACACGTGTTCATATATATGTAAACATTCGCAACATTTATTCCCTAGTGACATTCAGAGCGCGTTAAATGGCCAATCACGTTTTAAATTTTACTGTATATTATGGTTCATTGCTCAAACATGAAACCTGTAATTAATATTATATGATTTAAATTTAATCATGGAGTGTAACAGCGACTAATCTGGCANAGTATAGGAAAAAATAATTAATTATGTTATATTTTTGTTTTCCTCCCCCTCTTCTACGGGTTTTCGGTAAAAACGGTAAAAGGGTTTCTTTTCTATGAGACCATGGTGTGTGGATATATGCCGAAACATGGCTCTCCTATAATTAAATCATGCAATCTTAATTCTCGTACAAAATCTATATAAAAAATACGTGAAGCATAAACTTTGTACCACTTTTTACGAAAATTATACGAACAGAGGTTTATGAAAATTGGCACAGTTAAAGTTCATATGTAGGAGGAGTGCAGAAGGCTGAAACAATTCATAAAAAAAATATGGTTAAATTTGGACCGCTGGCCGACTAGAGTTTACATTAAATGTGTGAAGACGTGGACAAAGTCAGCTCTTCTGACATGAAATATTTCACAAAACCTTGGCACATTATGCTCCATACTCAGGTCTCAAGTATAAAGAAAAAGAAAAGTGTTAGAAATGGTATCATAAACATTAAAGTATTTGAACTATGATAAAACTAATTATGTTTACAAATTTTGTTGTTAATAGCCGAGTTAAATGTGCTGACTATCAACTAAGGGTAATGGTAGATCGTTATATAATTATAAGTACATAAATAAAGATATTGTGTAGACGTGTACTATATACAAGCATTTACTTAATGGTACAAAATACGTATCTGCGTGCCATAGTTTCAATATCTCGAAGCACTTTGCAGGTAGGGTGATAGTATATAATTTTATACATAATGTAGTCTCGATATATGGGTAGGTATAGTATAAAAATGAAACGATAAATGTACAGGTCACCGTGTTAGTCGAGTGGTTAGTTATTCTTACTGCGAAGCCAAAGGTCGTTGGTTCGATTTCCACCCAAGACAAATAATTTTGTGATAAGCAAGATCATTTGCTCTATATTTGTTAGTTAATTGTTATTGAAATTTTCTGATTATATAAATACTTAATAACAGGTCAGAGTTTGGAAGTTGGGGTCTGAACCCCCGGGTTTCGGAGAGCATGTAAAGTTGTCGGTTCGGCGCCTAATTTCTCTCCGATCGTGTCGTGCAGTATTTCTCCTACGTAGCTGGCTGGTCTCCGTTGTGACTGGCCGCCGTGACCGTAATCGGCTAGGAGAACAACATTTGGGTGTAATTAATCTGTAATATTTATATTTTGAAATAGATATGTGTATGTTTATCATGTTCTTAGACATATATTTAAAATATTTTGGCTGGTTCGCGATGTGACGCCCGATCCATGTTAATGCAACTTCTTTCGGATTTCATCATGACATTACTTACTGAAAACCTTTAAAATAGAAACAAACTTGTATATTTGTAAGATAAGATGGTACAATAAACGTGCGGTAAACAAATGGTGAAACTAAGTTGACAAGAGATGGCGCTCTTTCAATTCTATACAAAGAAATTAACACGTGTTCATATATATGTAAACATTCGCAACATTTATTCCCTAGTGACATTCAGAGCGCGTTAAATGGCCAATCACGTTTTAAATTTTACTGTATATTATGGTTCATTGCTCAAACATGAAACCTGTAATTAATATTATATGATTTAAATTTAATCATGGAGTGTAACAGCGACTAATCTGGCAGGCTGACAGTGGATTTAGGTGTTTTCACCTAATTCACCTGGAAAGTACAGTTCATCTGTGGCGTCTGTTTATGTCGACCATGGTTTTTATCTGTAGCTTCAACAAAACGTTCATAAATGTTACTTAATGTCTTAGTTGAATAAATGATTTTGAATTTGAATTTGTATCTAAACTGCGATCGTGATTATTATGATATAGCACTGGGTGTCTGTATCTACAATTAACCGCTGTGATTAAAACAATAGTTGATTCATGCATTGATTATTTAAAAGTAGCAATAATTGTAATCACTTCTCTTCTCTTTGAAAAGACATCTCCCGCATCAGGAATATATCCTGTATCACGGGAGACTTTACAAACATACACAACAAAGTTTGTGGAACACATATAGTGTTATCTTATGTGGGATTTGAACCGTCAACAACAATACACCTTAGCACAGTAGAAAGCGGCTTTACATCTTCATGTAAAATATTAACAGTGTTCGTTTCCTTGTTTTTATTAATCACCACTCTTTAGCGTGTCATCGATAGCCTTGCTCAACTTGTATGCTATCAGTCAAGGTGGGAACAACTTAGTTGCAAAATTCATAAACAATAAGCCAGTACTCTGCAGCTATTATCATGCTTAGACACTAAGTAGGTGGTAACTAATAAGGCTATATTAGCAAGTATACTCTAGTCCAGGTACAGACATCAAAGTATATCACCTCTAGTTTAAATATGGGTATCTATATGTATTTTAGCATTTTTGTTAAGTATAGTTATATCTGCGATCATCATTCATCAACAACCCATAATGTCTCATTGCTGGGTTGGGGTCTCCTCTCAGGAGAGGATTTAGGCCAGCGTCGAGCTGGCCAAGAGTGGATTGGAGACTGGCAAGACTACGTTGTGGCTACGTATCTTGCCGTTGGATATTTTTAAGCCGCTCAAAGGCCTTCAACTAAGCTTCATGACTGTTATCGTACGATAACAGCAGGGACCGACTGCTTAACGTGACCTTACTCTGAATATCTGCGATGTGTTGTGTGTTTGATGTCCGAAAATATTTATTATTTATTTATTTATAGTCAATTTTCTTTTCTTTCTATATACCCTTACAACGACAGACACAAATCTATGGATAAAAAAATACTCAACGGCAGGTATAAAAACGACCTCAACTCTATTCCCAGCACGATGTCTTTAAGAGATAGCATGGCTGAGTTACATTCGGACGAATTGACCGACTAGGTAATACTCAAGATAGTTTAGATATATTTTATATCAATGATGATACCGAGAAGTTCAGAAATATTTACAGTGTCTGTATGCTGACTTTGTCATACTATAATGGATTTTCCAGCAAAGTACCAATGAGGTTCCAACATAATAGCTTGATAACCAGAACAATATAATTCGTAGAAAAAGAAATTGACCAGTTTTAACGCTCTATTTTTTTAAATGAAATGTTAACAATAAACGGGATGGGGACTGTATCTAGTCCATGCTGCCAACCAGTGAAAATAAAAGCCCACTTTTTTGCTTTATTGTGCTATTTTATTTCCAGCGTAAGGTAGACTTTTAAAGAGAAGCAGAACACAATGTACGAATCTCAAACGTAGTTGACGCATTCCGAACCCATGTGCTTAGAGCGTTACCGGTCCCGATGCCAGGTAACCATTTGCTATCGGCCCAGGCTATTGTGTTTTTCTGCCAACTCAGAAATGGGCGCAAAAAATGGTGGCATTACTGACATGTTCTGAGTAATGTTCTAAAAGTTTTTGTAAAAGTAAATTTTTGAGACAAGTTTAGGAATTTAAGAGGATGGTTTCAGTGTTATTAAAGATATTATTGTTCACTGTCACTGAATTCATTTTCCTTGGTTCTTTTCCATAATAGGGATCGGTTGGATTTAAGTCCACTATTATACGTCTGAACATCGTTTTTTTACTTGGAGAAATAATCATCACACCTCCACAACCCAAGTATTAAGTGATATTGAAATTCTGAAGGCAGTTGTCGAACTCTTTAGAGCTTTAGCTACCCTTACAAACATCTTTGGCAATCGCCTTCTTTGGCTTCCGCTTAAGATGTTTGGGTGGCAACCGGGACCGACGGCTTAATGCATTCTTCGAGGCACGGAGAGGTCTCAATATATTAAAAATGGTCACCATCATAGACTGGCCTGGCTAGGATTGCTTCACTTTGCAATGTTAAATTTAAATGTTATATTTATTATTGATAATAATTAATGGTTTGTATAACACTTTACATAGTACAATTTCCAATTATTAGTATAACCTATATAAAGATGTGTTTTGTGGTAATTAGTATAAAGGAAGTGTAAAAACACTAAGATTGGTTTACAAAGTGTCAGAAAACTGGGTATTGCGGAAAAGTTTTGTTAATACATTTTTAACTGCATGCTTGTATCTCACTGTTAATATGTCGATGCTGTAATATCACATTCTTTTCTAGTCCTGTTTTATAACATAACTCCAGCTCTAGGCATATATCCTGTATAGCGAGGGGCTTTAAAACCAATGAACACCTAGACTCAGAAAGACAATTTGTGAATCACACAAAGTGATGTCCCAGAGACACCCTTGTGGAGTTTGAACCCACAGCTCTCAGTATAGGAGGCGACTACTTAAACCACTACGCTAGCCGTGCAATCCTGTGCTATCCACTATAACATATTTATCTATCGCTATGAATCGCCAAAATGTATGTACGCGCATAGCTTCCGATCGACTGCACCAAATTGGATATTGTTAGGACAAGGTTTGTGAACAACAAAATCAAAAGATAACCTGTACTTTACCTTACCTGTAGGAAGCTGTGGTTGTTAAAACCAGTTTTTCCAGAAATTTCGATAATATTTACGAAAGAAAAATATGGAGGTACGAAGTTCGCCGGGTCAACTAGTAGTGTATAATATCAATGGGTATAACCTTAAGAAGATTCTTGAGAATTCCAAGTTTTCTCAAGCTGTATCATAAAATACAAATAATAAGTTATTAGTTAAATTCATTACATTAAAAAAAATATCCTAAACCGATTATAGTTAGGAAACCATTTCGATATCATACCTGTTTTTTTGACAGATTTTCCTTTAATTGCCTTGTCAGTCGTTCTTTAAACCAAGAAGTGGTATAATAATACTATGACACTCTGTTTGATATACATATATGTGCAAACCAGCTACCAAGCTATATACATATACTTTACAGAAGCGGTTTCGCGTACAGTTTTTATATCAGACTGTACATAAACAAAACACACTTCACAGAATTACAAAATACTTACTCACGCGTTATCCTCGTGCGCGAGTACTCCGCTGTAGAGACAACAGTTCGACGCTCCACCGCGCGCTCTACATATAGACAGAGTAAAAACGAATCGTTTATATAAATAGGCAAATACATAATGGTTAAGAATTATTTTTTCATTATAATTCATTATTTTGTTTTATCAGTAAATACACTAAATACTAGTAAAAGATATACATCTTTTGTTTTATATTTAAAAAGATAACTCCTGCATTCAGAATATACAATTTGTGGATCACAAAAAGTGTTGTCCCATGTGGGATTTGATCTCACAACACTGGCGCAGTAGAAAGTGGTATGACAACCGCTTAAACTCTAGACCAACCGTGCAGTTACTAATAAAACGTAAAAAACATTTCAACTGCACTTTTAGAATAAAAATATAAAATGATCTATATACTATTACTTCGCACCTTTTCTTGATTGTATTTAGTACAGTCAACAAAAAAAATGTGATATTTTTGATACGCAAAGTTATTTTTTTTTACCTTATACTCTGTCTGTCTGTTTACTATAAAATATTGAAGAGCAATTATTAAGTACTCAAAGGATATCAAAGGATATATTATATAAGAATATATAGAAACACCAAGACCAAGCCAAAGATTAAATGTTCATGCACACAAATGTTTAAATTGTACGGGAATCGAAACCGTGATCTTTGGTATAGTAATACTTTACATAAACATCTGCGCCGTCAGGCCGTCAAACGATGAACGAAGTAAATAAGTCGGAAAACAGCATAATATATTTTTTATGAGTAACAATGAGTTAACTTTGTCTTTCAGACATTTTAGCTGTTGGCATATGAAGTTAATTATGATACATTATCATCAGCAGCCTCTTCTCGATGATGATGATGAAATATTATACTCGTTTTTTTAATGAGATATATTGTCAGTAAGTAACGATAGAAGAAATTATATGAAATTATTAACGGAAATTTTTGTTGAAAAATATTAAAAATATTGTTAAATCAGAATCATTACATTATGTGGCGATGAGAGAGTGTGTGAACTCTTTTACATGAAAATCCAAACCATAAGGCTTCACCAATCAAAGAGGACCAAAATACTACCATTTACAATTCGAACCATAGGACTTAACCAACCAAAGAGAACCAAAGCGCTTTGTCTTTGTTTAATATGGAATAATGAATTTAAAATATATACATTTTATGTGTATGTATATTTTTTCCTAAACTATGTTCCATTAGTATTGAAATTTAAAGACTGTACTGTGTGGACTGTCGTACTGTGTTTACTATTAAAAGATATGTTTACTGGTTTCTAGGCAACGGCTTACAGGCCGCAACTGAATTACACAATTTATTATTTATATAATGTTATATATTCTCACTAGATTATATAATTTCTTACTTATACTAGGTTTTGCCCGCGACTCCACCTGCGTGTTTGTCAGTTATCGCAGTCAAGTGTAGCCTATGTCCTTCCTTATGAATCAAAGTATCTCCTTGTCAAAGTTCATTGAAATCGGTGCAGGAATTGGGCCGAAAAAGCGTGACAGATAGACAGACAGACAGAGGTACTTTCGCATATATAATACAAGTATGGATAAGTAAAAAAATATTTATATGTATTACAACAACAATTTGTCGGCGGAAGTAAATTTAGTACATTATTATTTTGTAAATATTTCTTCAGAAAACATAACTAAAAGTGAATTATTTAGGTCTGCGCGGCCTGCTAAGACCGCTAATCCATAAAAATATCTATTTAGAAATGATATTATGTAAAACCAATAGTAAAGTTGTATACAAGCCTGTCATAGGGGCTCTCCTCTGCCTGATGAACAGCATAAGTATAATCTAAGAATGGTGGTGTGCGAATGCAGGCAATGCAGCATGGTGACTGACACCATTGCGGCCTTGTGACATGCTTTTTCGAGTCCTGTTTAAAGGACGTGGAGTCATAGTAGGTAGGAGAGAAACACGTGCGTTGATTGGCATAGGAATAAAGAACCGAACCGTTTAGTTCGAGAGCGTATCTTTTTGGAAAAGAAGGAAAAGACCACATCTATTTTTAAATGTATGTATATCTAGCAAAACTCCAATGATCCTTCTGATAATATAATAATCATAAAACCATGACATCTGTTAACATACGGACTTATTAGCTATAAAGAAAGAACCGCCAGTCTTTTAAAACTTTGTCACAAACTCAGGGCAAGGGTTTCAACACGAAGACATCATAAAACACAAAACTAAAAATTCAGGACGATAAAATACCACTGGAGCGGTACTAACCTCTCACAAAAGACCAACCTAAAATGGGACACTATAAGCGCTGTTTTGTTCGGGGGAGAGCCACGCTTTGGCACGAAGGGGCCGGCTCGACCGGAGTGATACCACGCCTTCACAGAAAACCGGTGTAAAACAGCGTTTACACTGTGTTTCACCGAGTGAGTGAAGATACCGGAGGCCCATACCTCCATACCATACCATACCATACCTATCCCCCTTTGGGGAATGGGGAGCGGGATGGGCCCGCTCCCCATTCCCCAAAGGCCGGCAACGCACTTGTGACGCATCTAGTGCTGCGGGTGTCCATGGGCAGCGGTAATCGCTTACCATCAGGTGATATGTCTTCTCGTTTGCCCCCTATTTCCATAAAGAAAGGTCAAATAATGCAGAATTATCTCAATGGGCACCATAGTATGGACCACCATTCTCTTGGATTCTGTTCATGCTTTCAATCTGACAGTGTAGAGTAATTTTGGCATATATGTGTGTGTATATACATTTACTTTTATGAAATTTATTAATATTTTTGAAAATTTTCTTTAACAAATACGATTAATAATCAGAAACTACAAGGATAAGTATTGTAAAAACTGAATTTCCCACTTTCGAAGATTCAAATTGGGGAAGTCCCGACTCCATCCCAACAGGATAACATATGTCAGAGATAATAATAATAAATATTTCGAACATCACCACGCCAACTAGTCGGAAACTAGGTAGAGCAAGTACTATGGGAACTAGACAACTGATATAAATACACACATACATTATACATAGAAAACACTCAATAATTGCAGATAATACAAAAATTTGCTCCCACACGGGTATCGAACTGGAGACCTCAAGCACAGCAGTCACATACGCTGGAACTGTGTCACTGAGGCAATCAAAGAGTTAAGTAATATACCACTAATCTAAAGTAGATGTGTTTCCTTTTTATAAGGAATAGGAAGATTTTTTCATTGAAATTATTACTCCTACACTAGGAATAATGCTTAACACATTTATCGGCTCTAGGTGTACTAGACTCAGAATATCAATTTTTGGATAGCATAAAGTGTTGTCCCATGTGGAGTTTGATCTTAGTGCAGTAGAAAGCGAAGAGGTGGACGCTTAAGCCACTGCGCCATCCGTGCACTCGCACGCGTAACCATTTCGCACTTGGAGTACCTGTAATAACTTGCATTACAGGTCGATCAGTGGTCGAAATTGGTTTTTTTTCAAATATCTCTACTTCTCCTCCATGTAAACTTTAAATGCCAAATTTTATATTCCTCCGTTTACATAATTTTCGTCAAAGGGGTACAAACATTTTGCTTCACAAATTAATAAAATGTATTGTAGGTATCATTACTAAGGTAGTAAAAATCAATTGTATACTTTAGAAGATGTAATATATTTCTAATCTAAGTGGAGCTGACTGACTTTGGAACTCTTACTGGCAACTCATATCAAGTGGGTTGCTGACAATGCAGATCCTACGGGTATGAGCATCAGAACCTATACTGAAATATATTTGAACACTTATAAAATGTCAATAAAATATAAAGCTTATTCAGGTCGCATAAATAAAATAGTCGAATGGACAGCGACAAGCGAATTTGAGCTCTAAGATTTATAAGAATAAAGTGTTTTATTTATATTTAAAAAACAATCGGATATTTTGATTCTGTGTTGATATTTAACATCATTTATTGCTTAGTCTAAGTTAGATCACCTGCTTGTTTATATTCTGTTTTATGCTCGGGTGCACATTTTTTTTTTACGTGGTGGAATGCCTTTACGCACTTCGCTTCCCCCCCCCCCCGCGGGGACAGGGGGTTCGCTTTGTGTGGGACTCTGACTGATTCGCCAGACTACCCTCTAAACCACCACGGTGTGCCACTCTGCGCCTGAGACGGGAGAGATCCGGGAACCGCTTTCTTACGCCATCGGGACCATGCTCGGGTGCCCATGGTACAAGTCCAACTTAATTTGGGACTAGATGGCATTGTGCATCAAATGACTGAAGTGTTATTATTATTACATGCTGTGTGTTTATGAGGGGTTAATTTATCAACAGAAAAAACAACTCCATAAAACCAAGAATCAGTACTGGTTATATGGAGTTACAAAGATAAAGTTTCATTTTTCTGATCTTTTGGGCTCTTACATCATTAGGACATAAATAGCTCTATGAGAATAAGAATAGGCCTAGACCAATAGGAATAGGTAGGTTTAATGAAGAAAATANGCCATCCGGACCATGCTCGGGTGCCCATGGTACAAGTCCAACTTAATTTGGGACTAGATGGCGTTGTGCATCAAATGACTGAAGTGTTATTATTATTACATGCTGTGTGTTTATGAGGGGTTAAAATATCAGCAGAAAAAACAACTCCATAGAACCAAGAATCAGTAAAGGTTGTATGGAGTTACAAAGATAAAGTTATGAAGAATACAGCATTAGGGACAACCACTTTTCTGATCTTTTGGGCTCTTACAGCATTAGGACATAAATAGCTCTATGAGAATAGGAATAGGCCTAGACCAATAGGAATAGGTAGGTTTAATGCAGAAAATAACAACTTTGTACTTGTATGATTTTAATATTGATAGATATATATAATTAAAAAAATTGGCAGTCCTAAGGATTGGCGATAGAAGTAAAAACTTATAACGTTATTTGTAAAATTAATGTGTAAAATTAGAAATTTCATAATGCTTCAATTAAACATGTACATAAACATGTCGGTGACGTGATCCATAAGATTTTCCCCTATCAAAAAGTGCTCAACGCGGCTAAATAAGTTATGCACTCCAAAAAATTACCAAATATGTCGCTAAGAATATAACTCTGAAACGGTTCCGCTAATTTAAATGAAAATATTTTGAAGAAAATACAACATTTTCAATACAAACCACAGAGGAAAGTAAAACACCTGTCCCTAGCTGTCAAACAGTTGACGTCAATCAAAACGAAACAAAAGGGGCGTCAGGATTATCTTTGGTATGCCTTCAAGTTGATTAGACTCTATGGAAATTAATCTATGCCTGACCAAAATAAAGTTTGAAGAGAAATTATCACTATGAAATACGTTTATTTATTTATTTTACCTATTGGAGTGCGATAGTCCTATTTCTATTGTCAGGACAGCTTGTTAAACATCAACAGTTGTTCATAGTTCAACGCTGGACATAAATCACTCCTTAGAAAAGAAGTATTGGTCACGCTAGCCAGACCGCTCGTTTTGTTCAAAGGATTAATTCTCTTTGCATGGCTGTTGCCCTGCACAGTTTGTTATAGGTCACTACCACACTCTATATCTTAATCCGTCACCAGCACCCCACAGAATGTGGTTGCTGTTATTAATAACTAGTTTATGCCTGCGGCTCCGACCGCGTATATGTCGGTTATCGCGGCAAATAGTAGTCTATGTGTTACTCTGATGTATAAGCTATATTACTGTAAAGTTTTATCCGAATCCGTTGAGTAGTTTTTATGTGAAAGAGTAACAAACATACATACTTACTAACTTTCGTGTTTACAATGTTAGTAGGATATAATTTACACAATCATACTTACTTCAGTAGTTAGACTTAATCCTTCTTTTACCAATGTCAAGAATTAAAAATTAAAATAAATCACGTTTATGGGAAAAACCAACTATAACTTTGATAACCTTACTAATCAGAAGCAATAGTTATCCACATAACAGCTGTTCAAAAGAAAACCCTGTTTTCAAACACTTCAAAATCTCCACCAAGTTTCTTTGTACAGACCCCAAACATTAGCTAACGTTAGAATAAGATTTATATATTCAAAAAAGTTTTTATCATAGAAATCTTATTCTAACTAACGTGAAAGGAAACAGACAGAATTATAAAAGTATTAAGATAAAAAAAGTTGTATAAAATCTCCAACAAAAATACCCTTAAATAGCAAAAACTTTAAAAAATAACTCTCGAAGTAAAACTTAAACAATATCACTCAGTTCTCGATCACAATATTTCTTATTAAAATAAATGAATATTAGTCTGGCAACACAAAATAGGTCGTAATATTTTAATGGCAGTACAGTACTTAAAGCATCTCATTAGTAATCAAGAGTCTGCGGGTTTGAATCCACAACCGGTATTCAAAGTACCTATATAACCAAGCTCTTTCAATTTCTAAGATAATAATTTCACTGTTGAAAATGTTAAAATAATACCCCATAATCTGCCATGTGATTATTATATGCTATTTTTAGATAAATCAACTGTACTGTTTGACACTACAAAGGTAGAAGACAGACAGACAAATCCTTGATCATAAGGATTCTTTATACTGTTCGAGGCTCACAATGTCGGACTCAAAGGTATTAGAACATCCATGAACACGGTCGAGTATACTCGACACTCAAGTTCAACCAATTTGGGACGAATTAGTAGAAAAGCCTCCCTCTACTAAATTACGCAGCAATATACAGAAATTGGTGTATTTTTGGTACGAATAAAACTTAATTCATTGCGCTATCCGAAGGAATGAACTAGCATTCGTAAACAAAAAGCCGGCAAGCTACGCTAAAGTCCAAAATAGCCCCCTACGATGAACCGAAGACGACGATTTCTCGTTATAATTTCGTGTTTTTATCGAGTCGAGACGAGCCCGGGTATCGTAGCGCTCGCAATGTTTTCCTCCAACGTTTTATCTCCCTCTGCCTCTCTGCTCTTTGACATCAACTGACGTATACAACTCCTACAATATTCATTTTCAACCTTATATTTAAGTTCCCAAAGTTGAAACTACCACCGCCGACCTCTGTTGAATTTTCAGACTCATTAAGCGTCATTCGGAAATTTTGGATTTAGTAAACAGAATTTTAGAGAACGAAATAAACGAGAAATACAAAACAAGATTCAATTTTCTTCGTCTTATTAAATCGATTAATGAATTTCGTTGTTTTAATGAGTTTAATTAATTTTATAGTAAAATTTATAATTGGTATACCTATATTTATCTATATATTATATAAAATATTTTAATGATAGTGACGACATCTCTGACCTAAGTGTTGAGAATACGGAAGCATGTGTGTGTTAGTGCGTTTAGAAATAGTCGACAATAGTAGTCAAGGTTAGTGTATTTCGGCAGTGTATGTGAAATGCGCGGCCGGCGGCGGCGCGGCGCGGAGCGTCGACGCCGGGTCGCGATTGTCAAACCGCCGTTGGTGCGAGGCCCGGTCGCTGACGCAACGCGCGACCTCTTTGTCCGGCCCCGCGGACTCCGGCGGAATGTCCGCGGAGCCGGCCTCGCCAGCGCCGCACTCGTCCGCGCTCGACTAATTACGAATGTCAAATGTTATCGCACGCAACCGTCCGCCGCGCCGTCCGCACTCCGCTGCGCCGCTCTTCATAATAATAAAACCTGATATTTAAAACGGAACGTCCTTCTAACGCCGTGTAGTTGCGCCGACGCCAATCTACGATAATAATAAGCCGGCTACCTAGAAAGCGTTGCGCTGTAGCGCTGTACAACATACAAACGTTAGACGGAGTAGCGCTACGCAGCGCTGCAGCGCAGCCTGTGTGCGCCACGTAGCGCTCACATAAGTACGGCCAGTTCTATGCGCGCCTGTATAGCTATTAAATGTATATAGAATATATAGTAGTAATCGCTCGACGCAGCGGTATTATGTCGGAAATATACCGGCCGCGCCGCGCCTCAAGCCGATTCACGCTTTTGCGATTTAGTTTGTATGGGGAGTTTAATTTTGATTTTTGGAAGTAGTAGAAAGAGTTATAGATTTGGTTCTTTTGTTAAAATGTAAAGCATAGGGTAAGCTTTCCTTGCAGCTATATGGGGTATGTCTTGCGTCTCAATTTTTTAAGATAATTTTATTTCACCTAATACTTTAGTACGACGTTTCACTAATTTATTTCAACACTAATATCTTCAAACTACTTTGAATAATATTTTTGCTGCTATTCAAATTTAATTTAACAATATATCGAAAATTTTATTACAAATTTTAAGTTTGCATAAACTTTATCGTCGTGTTACAGTATTTGAAAAAATATTATATTATCATTACTATCCACTGTAAACATTTACTTTAAATCATTGAGATACTTCTCTGGTCTTACATTGTTAAACAGACAAGACAAACTATTGTATGGAACTTGCATAAACTCAATGTTTACTTCTAATTTAATTCTAAGAAAAGACTAATGATTAAATAGACTAGTCTTAAAACGATCTTTAATAGAGAATTTCCGAGAAACAAGATAAACTTAAAGGTAAAGATCATCGTTGTGGTATAATTATAACAACGTAAAATTTATTAAACATTTCAATTAATGTTACTAAATTATTACAATTCTTTATTTCCCTTTTATCCAAAAAATGGAAAACAGCCTAATTTTACCTTCTTTGTCCTTTAGCTATGTACTTCCGTTTTTTTTTTTGTTATAAATTACCTACAAAATAACTCTACTCGACGTAATGGTTTTATAATTATAACAATGAAAAAAATATTAAAACATTATAATTAGTCTTAATAAATTATAACTATTTTTTATTTACCTGCTACCCAAAAATTGAAATACAGCCAAATTTGCCTCCTCTGTCCTTTTGCGACCTTTTTTTTCTTCTGTTTCTGTTATAAATTAGCTGTCAAAAAGACTACTCGGCTAATGGAAAGTATGAATAGAATCAAGGGGTGGTCGTCACCATCCTCACTCACTCACTCACTGTGAATGGTGGCAAAGCATCATGCTGACCCATACTATGTGGCCTAAATCCACGATACGGCAAGGCGATACGTTATAATAATACCATGTTTAATTCAAGTAATTTATCTTTTACTAAATTCAATAATTGAGTTTATACTTGAATAAATGGCATTATTAACTACCGTATCGAGTATAGATGTAAAAACTTACATTTATGTATTTACATTTACTTCATTCTTAATAGCTAAGCTTACATTAATTGATACATTCATACCAAAACACACATATTTGTACTAGTCATTATCAAGCCAAGACTACGTCTGCAAACAATATATTTTCCTCATTGAAAAAAATCATGGATACTGTATCTCCTTTACCACAATATACTTATTTTGACTAGCAGCGTTTTGAATTAAAAATGTATTACTTGGTCAATCTAAGATATCGTAGTATATAATCGAATCAATTAATATCTTCGCCGCTACTCAGTACTTTGGCGCTGAACCTTAACTGAAACTAATAGCGTAATTAATAATCTTAAAAATGTGTGTAGTTTAAAAACTAAAACGTGTGTTTTAGTTTAGTTTACTTACAAATTCGGTTACAAGCAAATATACAGGCGATGCTATTAAAAAAATTTGAGAAAATTTCAATGAGACTTTGAAGTAAAATTCAGCTTTCAAATGTTGCGGACATTATGCTTTCTTCAACTTTATCTGATTTTTGGTCATAGACGCAGACATAAAAATGTGCTAGTGACACAAAGACAGTATAGATTTCATAATAAGCCAACAATAACTTATTTTCACAAACTACCCCTCACTAGCTTTTTGTGAAATTTAAAATAAATTTTGAGCTACTTTTATAAATAAAATATGATTCTTGTATTCCTGTTAATAATACATAAATTAATTAGTGCTTTTCTCCAAAACTTGTGACATATTAGATAATACCAATAAAATTATAAATATATATTCACAATTTATTGAGAAACTAAAATCATAATAGATTAAATCAAACTTTATCTACATAAAATTATATAAAATTATCTACTTTACTATAATGAAAGGTGAACAAAGAAAAACAGAAATATGCAACCGGCATGTGGCGCGGCCCGTCCCTTCGTCAGCTATAGCGTGGCCTTATAGATGGTTGTTTGCGCTCACAGAGTGCGGTGAACAGCGCTCACCGGCGGCGTGGTGGTGTGCGCGTGTGCGGACGGGCGGCGCACACAGCTGCGTGCACTCACACCAGCGCACTGTGTACGGGTGCGTTCCGAAACCGCTCTCTATTCTATCTATGCGAAGGCGTCGTACCGCCACGTATAGCGGGCACGCTCGGGGCGAGGAATTTAGAGGCGGGGGTCGTATCGTTAATTGTTATGAAGTTGATTTCGGTCCTGAAATTCCGAAATAGGTATTTTGAAATAACGCCTCTTTTTCATTGACGTACTCAGATGTTATGCCTTTAGTTTGGCTACATTTAAAAATATTTGATCTCGATTTTACTTCTCGAGTCGTAAGTTCTAGATGAGCGGGCTGCGGCCGGTGTGATTGTAAACATATGTTTGTGTTTATGAGAGCACGTAGGTTGGCGCCTTATCATTGGTTTCTGATAACGATGTAGTTGCGCTCTTGTGGTGCGGACGTAGAGTTTATATTCGATTGTAGTTCGTTGCGGGATGCTTTGCCAATCGCTAAACAAGTCCATGGTTAGCGAATAGGCTGACCACGACGTCTNCTGGTTCTAAGATCTTTCGCAAGGTTTTTCGCTCAAAGACTGTAAGCTGGCTTTCTTCTTTCAGGGTTAAAGCCCAGGATTCGCATCCGTACGTAACGACAGGCCTTATTAAAGAACAACTTAGGCTACTTTTATTTGGGATAATAGGGTTACATGAAAAAAACTAAGACGTAGATTAAGATCCGAAGGTCAATTAATATAATATACTTACAACCTGACCCACGTAACTTTATCTGTGAGAGACTTATGAGAGATTTTCAATCATGCTCGCCTTCTATTGGTCTAAACAGTTAAGTACTCCATCTTAGGCTAGCCAGTAGATTATATATTAATAAAAAGTGCAAAATGCTATTAGATCGTTTCGGAGTTTATCGTGAGCATCAACGTTATTTATAGGTATTGATTCCTGCAACTAAAAATTTGTTTAATCCAAATTTTAAGTATTTTTTTTATTTTAGTTTTGAACCCCATGGACCTAAAAATTGGTACAGCTTTGTTCCATAACGCAAAATATTCTGAGTTAGATTGTAGTGCATTTTTATAATGAATTAGCAGTAGAAATAATTTTATTCTTCTTCTTACATACTTTTAT
This sequence comes from Hyphantria cunea, assembly GCA_003709505.1. Lineage (NCBI taxonomy): Eukaryota > Metazoa > Arthropoda > Insecta > Lepidoptera > Erebidae > Hyphantria > Hyphantria cunea. The sequence goes on from PKRV01000745.1 coordinate 601,881, forward strand.
TAATACGCTATCCTCAACTTTAACAGTTCATATATCTCAATTGCGATTCATAACACGAGATAAACGCCACCTATCGGCAGGTGGTTGAACTAGTGTTTACAAAATATATTACCAAACAAAATACTAGACTTTTGCATATATATTATGTTTAAGTATAGTCCATTCGTTTAGACAGTATGAGTACACCTGCACGCAATTGTGATCATTGTTGTGAAATACGAATATATTAATTCATATAAGTTAGGTACTAGCTTAGGTAGTAAACACAAATTACAAGTATAATAAAAACACATTATCTTCCAGCCCTTACTTAAAACATTTTCAGTTTACACGTTAAAAGAGACAATAAACACAACCATTTACTACACAGACTACACTGCTTCGGCGTAAACTGACAAATCATATTTTACTTGTGGATGTAATCTTAGCGAATGGACTTTATATTAATTATAAACACTCAGAGGTCTAGAACATCAGAGTCTTATCTTCTCATAAGTGACAACTTAAACAAACAGGTAACCAATAATTGTCTCCCTTTAGAAAATCCGTTCCACAATAGATGTGCCTCAGGACAACAGAATGCATTGGTCCCTCTCCAGCTCTGTTTGATGATACCCAAACGAAGCAACACTACAATAACCAATACAATAAAACGGTGAGCGATCTGAAGTATTTAAAGCATAGCCTAGTGTGAGTTTATTTCATATTAACTAGCACTGCGAATGTTGATGTTTCATATACTCACACTAGGCCCTCTGAAGAACTACTGCATGTTACACCTCGTCGGTGCACCAGTCCACGCGGTGATTGCCACCGGTTGTCATATTAGTAAGTTGCTTGTCATATTAGTAAGTTTCTTTCGGATCTAGATACGATATGCTGAAATGATTCACGTTACAACAGCCTCGATCCAGTGAACCAAATATCACACAGAGCGGATGGAAGTTAGGGTAATCGCAAGATAATACCCCAGATTTAAAATACGACTATATATGAGTGGTGGTACTAACCACGAAAAATATATTGCACTGGTTCAATAAAAAAATTGTTTTATACATAGGTTTTAACTATAATTCTTAACACATCAGATTTGTATATTATGCTCCACCGGTATCCACTCAATCACTGAAACACTGCGCAAGCGCAATTATGATTGATTTACATCTGTTTTGTGTGAGGCTATGGCATCACTCCTGTCGAGCTGTTCCATGCATGTCGAAGCGTAGGTCTCGTCGAGTATTGTTACACAACTTCAGATACCAGCATTTGCACTGAGGGACGTTTTACATCGATGACACGTGAGCTATATGTGAGCTGAGCTCTCGATAACTGTTAATACTTATCCACAATAATTAACCGTTTTAACCAATATACTAGGAATATTTTCATGAGAAAAGTAATAAGATAGGCTAACAAAATACCGTAATTTTGGCTATTTTTGTAAATAGTTTTACATTTAACAACTGTGGGCAGACGTTATTACAAAAAGTAAGTAGGTACATCCAGAGCGATGGGAGTCAATCGTACTAATAGTTACATTATATCCGAATCGAATTTAAAACAATCGACGATCGCTGACCATTTCAGCGCTTATTAAAGCAAGCCCTAGAACGGATTGTTTTAACACTTAAATTTTTAAGNCGTGATGTTAGCGCAAAACTTGAAAACCGCTCGACTAATATTTTCGTAAGTCACAAGGAAAGTTTTTAGAAGCGAATAAACATAAAAATTGCGAAAAAATATCATAAGCAACTTTTTTTTACTCATACAAACCATAGAGTGGATGAAAAGACCTGTCAATAATGTCAACAGAACAACAGAAGTCTGTCGTTAATTTCTAGAAAAAACGCTGAACTTATACGTCGTTGGGTGGCGCAGTGGTAGCGTAAGCAACTGCTGTCCATGAGGTCTCGGGTTCGAATCCTGGGTCGGACCAAATGTTTGTATGATCTGCAAATATTTGTTTCGGAGTTTGGGTGTTTTCTATATATAATATGTAAAAAAAAAGTATTTATGTATTCATATCAGTTATCTAGTACCCATAATACAAGCTCTGCTTAGTTTGAGACTAGATGGCGTTGTGTTTTAGATGTACGAAGTATTTATTTATTAATATTTATAATAAACGAAAACGTTATTAAAAACAAACAATTCAAAATCATGGTCAAGACATAACATTAGCCAGCAGTCAAGAGAATAAAGGTGTTTTACTATTTTTTTTCTTTTTTTTTATATATTTAAGCTGCCAAAATGACTCTGCCCAGCCTGATGGAAAGCATGAGCAGAATCCAAGAGTGGTGGCCACCATCCTCAATGCGAAAAATGCGGCCTGAGGGGAAGGGGGATGGTGAGGGGGATAGGGGGCACTGGATTGGGGTATGGGCCTCCGGTATCCTCACTCACTCGATGAAACACAGCGTAAGCGCTGCTTCACACCGGTTTTCTGTGAGACCGTGGTATCACTCCGGTCGAGCCAGCCCATTCATATCGAAGCGTGGCTCTCCCACGGAAAAACTACTACTACAACTATTATTTTATTTCTTTGAATTGGAAACATTCATAAATACTCGTGATATAATTTTGACATTTAAAAGTTAAATTCCAAAAAGTATTAGGTAGTTATCTACATTTAAGTATTCCAAGTTCTGCAGGTTTGTACTATGGAGAAAATAAATTAAACACTTAGAAATAAGTGGTTTAATATTGGAGTAAATAGGTTTGGTTTTTTATTTAGTACTATGTTTAAAAATGTATGATGCACGCGAGACGCGACATTCGGCGGTAGCTCCTCTGTCACGGATGGCTGCTCTGGAAATTTTCTCATTCGAGACGAGCCGAATTTTCAAGCGCACGAGCTACTTAGAGCGAAACTCGAGTACCGAGAGCCAGGCAAACACCACCACAGAACGACTTGTGCTTGACCCTTAAACACATAGGTACATTTTTTATTTCATCCACTGTGGTTCTCAAAAACATACATTTTTTAAAATCCTTAGCAGCTTACCTAGTCCAAAATGATATGACTCAATGTGTTTTAACCTTGTATAGACTAGCCTGATTTAACAAATTTAACTTATTCTATGTTATATTTAAAACAAAACTATAGCCAGAGACTTTGTTGGTAATGGAAACAACGTACTAGCAGAGTCATCATCATTATCAATAAACCATAATGTCCCTCTGCTGGGCTCGGGTCTCCTCTCAGGAGAGAGTTAAGGCCATACATTAATGCCAAACAGAGTAATATACCCGTAATTGTCATTTTTCAAGATCTCCTCCGCAGTTTATTCTTAATCTTAACTTCTTCTCAATTCAATACAAAATATTTATGGGACAATAAGCCTTTTTTTTAAAAAATAAAACCATGTAATTTTTACTTGTTGTAATTACACTGAAAACATAGTGAATCAGGCAAATTTTAAAAATTACAAGTAACCATTTAACTTTTTTATGGTTATATGAGCCAGCAAAAGTGACTCTACCTGATGGAAAGCATAAGCAGCAAACAAGAGTGGTGATCAATATACTTATTGCGAATGAAGACAATGCAATAATGCAGCATGGTGACCCATACTATGGCGGCCTAGTAATATGCTTCTGATTTCAATGAAATTTGTCATGTGGATACTTTTGATCTTGAGGAAAAACTAGGTACGATAACCGACAAACGATTTAAATCTAATGAAGAACTGATAAATGCCACTAATTATACTCCTGGTACAACATTTTTGTTTTTGTATCTGTTTGTAAGATGCATTATTCTTCTCTTCATTGTTACAGTTAACAACTGGCGCAGAGGTTTTAGTGACCACCTGTCATCGCGGTGAATCTTAATTCAATCCCTGTGTAGGTAGATAATTGCAGTAATGTAATCGACAGTAGTTTATGTTGCTCGATTAACCTGGTCGTTTAAGCGATCGCCAGGTCGCTTTCTACTGTGCTGAGTGGTGTGGATTCAAACTAAAAATGGGATAGTATAGTGTGATCCACAAATTGTAGTTCTAAGTCTGAGTGTTTTTTGTATCCATTTTAAGTATATTTGTAAAGCATCCGTGATAATAGACGTATATTACTAATGCGAGAGTTGCCTTTTATGACTAAATAAAAAAAACTGTCCTATAGACTATAGTCAAATCTAGTATCCAAATATAAATTTAAGAAGGGCAAAGTAATCAGTAGTAGTTTACTGAATATAGGCCTCTTGTTCGTATGGAAACCCCCAATGTGCCACTATAAATACCATAAAATATAAATGAAATAGAAGGGTTTCGATAGTAACAATGTACCGGCTTAAAACGGTAAAACTTTTGTAGCTGGCCATTATGGCAGGTGGAGGGGATTTTCTTGTTGATTATAGGCTTCACCTAAAGTCTTCCATATTCTGCATCCAAACTACACCAGCTTCCTTTCTCAGATCGTCGATCCACCTGGCTTTGGGTGTCCCACCTTTCGTTTAACGGTTGGCCGTTTCCAGTCTAAGACACGTTTGTTCCAGCGGTCATCGGTCTCTAGCCGATGTGATACCGCTTTGCTACTTCAACACATTTATTCGGCGAGCTGTGTCGATAACTTTAGGTCTCTTTCAAATGTTCAGCTAACTTGGGAAAAGGAGCTGGAAAGAAAATAAAATCCTTCAAATATCTGCAAACAGATTTTTTCAAAAGATTCTTGAAGAATATTTCACTACTTTTTGATTTAAAATCTCGTGTTTCGTGTTCCAAATATTACTAAATCATCTTTTATTATTCCCAAGATATAGAAACTCTTCCTTTTTTCAAGTCAGCAATAGGTATCTTGCTCATGACGATGAAATCTTTAGTAAGTATAGATGCCAACACCACCCAAATATATTTTTTATGTAACGCATATTACACTCAATAGTAAAGCTTAGAAAAATATAGTGTTTTAGAACCCTTAACTTAAAAAACAAAATCGATCCTTAAAAGCTCATTTATTGTTCCTATTTTCGCAAAAGACATCAACGAATTCATGCTACGGAAAGCTACGAACACTAATCCATTTGAATTTCAATTGAAAAGTTAACTCTTGTGCTAGTACTAAACGTCAAATGCCAAAATGAAACGCGCGCGCGTTGAACGACGCTCCTCAACATCTATAATTTTTAAATAGACTCTATACAAATCTAAGTTCTACCTCCAGCGATTATAAGCAATTCATAATTTAAAACAGTATACTTAATACAAGTCACATGCATGGTGTCAAACGAAAAGAAAATCTGAAAACAGCAATACAGTCTGTGGCGGAGCGTGTTCTGTCCGGGCCGCTAGGTGGCAGCACATAGCTCGCTATTCACAGCGTATATTATTTACCACGTTTATATATGTATGTTGTTATATAAGTGAACAGAAAGCTACGTTCGGTGGGCGCTCGGTGCGCAGCAACGGCGATGCGGGGGCGAGGCCGGGTCGCAGGGGGCAGGGTGTGGCACGGCCGTACGGGTGTCGGGGCGAGGGGACGTGAGTTCGGTCGACGCACACAATGATATTCGCCCACGCACACTAGCCCACTGCGCCGTGTCCGTGTATATCGAACGAGCGAGCGCGCCAACCGACCGACTCGACGTATTCTTATTATTATGAAAGGAGAAACGCTTTTTGTAGGGCAAGAACTAAATTTGTTGTATTACGGCTGCCGATAATAAAGATCGTAAACGCATTTCAGTTCGCTGAAGTTTGCCCCGTCGCTCATAGATGTCGCGCTTCCGATCGCGAATAGTGGCTTAGTGTGAATTAAGTTTTCTACTTCGACTTTATATAACATGATCAGACATTACCATGACACCTAAAGTTTTAATGAGTAAAGAGCACTCGCCGCAACGTTCTTGCTTTTAGCACTTCAAACAAAATTCAACGCAATTTGAAGCATTTACATAATAATGCGTAGAAATGTATATATCTGCATCTGTCTAATTGTGCAGATGTTTTGAGCTTAGTTCCACTCATTTAATGAAGTAATACTTCCAAGTTGGTAGGTTCCTAATGCGGTTTAGGTATCTTATTTATGATTATAATTATCGGACAGGTACTCTACTCATATAAATTGAGCGTATTTAAGTAATTTTACGTAACTTGTACCTCCAATTTCTATTTTACCTAGCATCTTGGCCAGCATTAATATGCTTTTATCTATGGATTTTATCACAAATTCATATTCAGTGAATTAAAGAATGTAAAAGCAATGATCTTTTTCTTAGGTGCAAATTATTTCGTAGACACACACAAGTTATATGGATAACAGTAATTAGAACGACATTCTAAATTTAATTTATAGATTTCTAGTGTCGAACGAAGGTCCTTAAGAACGCAATTATTTTCGTAAAGATTTTTTCATCTTCTTGCAATTGCAATTTATGACCGAGAGACCGAACAACAGCTCACGTCAAGCGTTAATCTAATGTTAAGTTTTTATTCGTCAGACGATTTCGTTGAAAGTATATATAGGATACCTACTACTAATGAATTAGAAATTAACTTGTGCCTAAAGTTAATTCTTAAGAGATTTACTTAACTGCTATTTATAAATGTTAATAAATATATATAAATAATAAACACACGACAGTTAATTTTAGTTAAATATACAAGTAAAGCTATAACAATAGCAGACGAAATACGCGAATGTTTAAAAACAAAACTACATAAAGAGCGATAAACATAGTCAGTTTAGAGATACCACGAGTACCACGACCACGACACATCAAAACAAAGAATAGTTTCCGTTGATCGTCGCGAGGTGGCGCAAGGTGGCGGCAGTCTGGCGATGCGTCACCACCGCGGTGAGTGACTGTCTTTATGACGGGAATAGGATTGTTCCCGCCAAAACATGTCGGCGCGCGGGAAACGCGGTAACTTTCACACGAACGAAACTGTGACACCGCTCACTCGAGCGCAACACTAACTTTGAAAAATACCTCGCCGTTGTCAAAATATACTAATAGTGAATAAATGCTACCAATTGTTAGGTATTAAAGAACAATAGAGTGAATTTAACTTTATTGAATGCTAGTGTATGTTTGTTTAGAACCATGTCTGGCACAGATAATATTATAATTGTACGGCACTTCTAGTCTTTGCCCAAAGTTAAAAATCTACAACAAACTGTTTATTTTATACAACTAAATAGCCAACATTCCAATGTTCCTTATTAATATATTTCAAGGAATTTTGTGGATCTTACTTTTGTTCACAGAAAAACACACATATACGTACCTATATCAATACCTATAATCAATATTTAGTTACAGCGATGAGTCCTTGATGAGGAAGGACAAATAATGAAAAAAGAGGATTTTATAATGGAATGGGGTATAGGATACGGCTTTTCTGTGCACAAATTTATTTTAAAAAAAATTCCACTTGGAGATCGGTATTGCATACCTGAAACTCATAAAATTTACTATTTTCAGAGAGTGAGAAACCTTTAGCATAAGATATATAGAAAAGATGGAAGAATAGAAAAGAAGGACTTATCTAAAAAAATATAATCTAACAGTGGCGTCGAGCCGAAAGTTGCCATCTTTAGTTAAGAAAAGGTTGCAATATAAACAAAAGAAAATTGATAGAAGTAGTCTATTAAAACTGATTTTTTCTCAATTGTTCAACTCATTTACTAGGAAGCTTCTTAATAAATGCTTCTCTTTGTATTAAAAAGAAGATAATCACCAAATAATACATAACTAACACTTGTAATTAATTTAGTTACTTTATTATGTTCATAAGTCGGCCCGTTTCGTGCTGAAATCGTGGCTCTACTTTCTTGAATTTGAACTACAATGAAGATCCTTTCCAAAAAAGTGAAAATAATATTCCACAAATTTGAATAGAGAAAACAGGTAATATAGTAATATAGTAAAGTAATTCTTTCCAAATCAACAAAGTTATCCAAATAAAGTACGTATATCAGAATATAGGTAAAATCCATTAGTCTGATACTAGTTACAAGAGTCTTTCGTATATTTACTTAGGCATTTCTAACTTCTTTATTTATGTTCTAATCTAGATATGTAGATAGAAAAAAAATATTTGTACACCGGCTTACATGTTTCCAAGATAGTACATAAGATGACAAATATATAATGTTTAAGGAGCGGCCTCATTGCCAAAAGCAATCTCTTCCAGGCAACCTTAGGGGGTAAAATGTATCGGAGAGACATTAGCAGTTGACGGTGCAATTAATTTTTAAGAATTAAATATATTTTAATGAACATAATCAGGAACTTATACACATATCTCCATATATGTATTTATTATACACACACACACAATTACACAAAATACACATACAACCTTACATACCATCAAACATATACTATGTACATAACCATACATACGTTATAAACATATACATACTAATTACTTTTTAATTAAATCACATAATAAAATGAAATACCTTCATATCATACCCTCATTCGTGACTAGCTCAGTAGGGACGTATAAAATTATTAAAACTAATTATTGTGTTCGCTTTCCTTATTGTAATCGGCAATGTATTCCACAAGCGTGCAGCTTCAACCGTAAAGGACTGGCCATAGAACTTTTTGGAATGCAGAGTCATCTCCAGTCTCAAATCTTCAGATAACCTTATACATTTGTCATGTGTGTCATTAAGGAACTTGAATCGTTCTTTGAGGTAGAAGGGGCCCTTAGGATTAAACAAGATGTTATAAGAAAAACGAGGATAGAAGTATTCCGGCGAGAGCAAATCGAAAGCCACTGGAGCATTTGACGGAACTCAGAGACGTGATCATATTTTCGAAGGCCAAATACAAATCGTATACAAAGATTTTTGCAATCTTAGTTGCAATCGGAAGAAAGTTACACAGTTTGCGCTAATACCCTGCAGAAGCAAATATCTTTCAACTGGCTTCCTGTAAAATGTGTGCTTAATTCGTACTTTAAATTAGACTAAGTCAGTGTCTGTAACAGAATGGTATATTATTTTTAATTATGTAGTGGTTTTGATTTGGATTTCATGACAGATATTAACTTTGTTAAAATTTCCCATCATAATGTGTGGAGAGAACGGGTGTCGTATCCCTCCAACACAAAGGGAGGATCTTCCGACCAGGCTAGGTGATCGCGCGCCTGGTGGGCCGGTACCCGACGGCTGTTGTTGGGATGCTGTATGTGCGTGAGAACTTCAATATCGCGATTCAGGATGAGTAGTTATTCCGTGGTAATAGTTCATTGCTCCGTAGTTCGATATCTCTTCAAGAGATGGCGCTGTAGTATATTTTTGCTGTTGAGCTGTATGTGGAAGTCACCACGTACATATGCTTTTTGGAATTATCACGTTCAATATATATATAATGTATATACAAGGTTACAGAGTCTGCCCGTGGCCGGATTCGGTGCAACCTGGAATTGACAAAAGTATAGTGGAATTAAGGTGATAAAAAGATATGTGATTCTTGAATTAATAAGAATATTTCTATGAAGCATAAAAAGTGGAACAGGAATTTTTCAGACGTATTATCAATTAAGAGACGTAAAAAAGGGAACTCGTAAAACAATGTGCTATGTTAGCAAGCTTTTGTTGTATTTAGACCACCGATAGCTCGTAACAGAAAGTAGTGGAAGCTCTGTAGGAGACGGAGGTCTGTGACTGCCCTTATTACCAGCGACGATCGACCGTACCGAATGGCGCCAATGCGGCGCAGACTCTTCTTTATATAGCAATGTCTCGAACTCTAAATAATTACGATGGAATTACGAAATATCGAGAAAAACTCTCCAAATAGTACACAGAATATACGGAGTAAAGTATGCGTCCCAGTTCCAAGGTCGTTGAACGAAAGTAGTACCTATATCTACATTGATACAAATAAATTGAAGTGTCTGTTTGTAATTTCAAAATATATACGGTATTTACATAAATGATATTTTTTTTTAATTTTTCTGTCTTTCAGTCTGCCTATTTTTTGCTGATCTCTGGGACTTCTGGGTTGGTTTTGACTGAAGTTTCACTGGCAGATATCTGATGATATAAGGAGTTACTTCTGCTTCTTTTTAAGACTAGCATCGCTCCGTTTCATTATTCGTAGTTATTGTTGTAAAGGCACAACAACAAGCGCAGGTTGCACCGCGGAGCTCATGTAGTATTTTATGAAACCTTTGAAATAAAAAAGGAAAGAAAAATCAACAATGGACCAATTAATATTGATTTTATTTCTTATGTTATAGTTTAAATACCTACCTGCCTATGATTCTTCTACACAGTCGTGAAGTTCGAGCAAAAAATAATAATTCATGTAAGCTTAGAACAGCATCAGATAAGGAGCAAAGAAACGAGTTAAGATAGAATTACGAAAAGAAACAGAGAATTGAACAAATACTGTTGTATTGTTACAATTTACGTTATAAATATAGAAAAAAAGACTAACATTACCTTTCTTTTTCTTTAAAAACCCCAACCCCTTACTTAATATGTGGGAAGGTGCCATGAAATTTACCAATAATAAAATAAATATGTCGAACATCTAAAGACAACGCCATCTACTCCCAAGCTAAGCAAAGCTTGTGTTATGGGTACTAGACAACTGATATAAAAACATACATACTTGACTTTTTAAATACGTACATAATATACATAGAAAACATCCAAAATCCGAAACAAGTATTTGCAGATCATACAGACATTTGGTCCGACCCGGGAATCGAGACTGAGACCTCAAGCACACCAGTCGTATACGCTACCTCTACGCCACCTAGGCAGTTTTGGTTGGTTACTGTTTGAAAGGAGTCCTGCTTATTTTGTTCCCTCAGATCATAGAAACAAGTTTGTAAAAACAATCTTGGTTCTTGTTGTTTGTCCCTTTAGTTGCCTCCTATTTCACCTCTGGAAAAAATATAAGTGGTGATACACTGTATGCTTAATCCGTTATCGCACGAATAACTTTATACTTATCATCTATCATGGTAGTCTACTGCTGGTCATGGACCTCTCCAATAGGCTTGATGGCAAATTTTGAAAAACTGTTTTATAATGCTTGGAAGTACCTATCTCCTATTGTCAAAAACAATCATATTTCTACAAAAAATAAAGATTTAGCAGGAAAAGAATGCGATTTAAATTTTAAGTTTAAAATTCACCTCAAAACATTCAACGATGACATTTGTCAACCAGTGTCTTCTTCTTCTTCTTTTGATGATATGGCAATCAGCCGGATCAGCTATTTCTGCCAATGACAAGTATTTCAAGTCTTCAATTCTAAGTCTTCGAGTCTTCAAGTCTTCGTCGTGATGGTATTAATGATAAAAATATAAAAAATGTGGATGACATGAAATGGGGACCGTCTTTCGCAAAAACAAAAAACGAACTCCGTCTTCCGAGTCTTCAAGTCTTCGTCGTGATGGAATTAATGATAAAAAATGTGGATGACATGAAATGGGGACCGTCTTCCGCAAAAACAAAAAACGATCTCCAACCAGTGTCAATTAAAGCACTTACAAACGTAAAGTAATCGAAAATTATATCCAAACAAAATGTCATTTACACTCACGTGACGTAACTCGCTCTGATTGGTTCAACTTAACATGGCGGGTTTCAATATTTTGGAGTTTTATTTTTGTTAATAAACTACAAATCTCGCTCTAAATATACTTATAAAAAAAAAGAAAAAAGAAAACGATTTTTATAGTCTTACCCTATTTTACCAGATAAATCCATACTTTTTATAGTTCTTAGCTACTGTCATCATGCCTATTTCACGACACTCTCTGATCGATTTTGGGCTTCCCGCATCCAGCTCCTGCCAGCAATCTTGAAATAATTGTAAGAAGATATTTTAAATTATTTAATTGTATAGTTTAATAGGAAAGATAACCTCATAACAAAGGTTTATATTATATTTATAAGTTTACCGCTTTAGGTTACAAATATCGTCCTGTATGTCAGGTGTCAAGTCTCTCCTATCCTACATGATCCTAGTCATCTTATCAAGATTTTAAAGAAAACTAGACAGACTCTGGAGCTTACTAAAATTTCTAATAAATTCTTTTATTTAGCGATTTCATCAGAATATATGCTGTGTCACGAGGGACTTCACAAACACACATGCAGCGGACACAAAGAACACCCAGACTCGGAACAACTTACACAAAAAATGTCGTCCCATGTGGGGATTGAACACACAACATTCAGTGCAGCAGGAAGCGGCTAGTTAACCGCTTAAACCGCTACATCATCCGTGAATTTTTTTGACTATTGGCATGCAGTTTTTTTTGTAATTATAAACTTATTAGTAACTCACATATTATGTAAATTGCTTTTATATTTACTGAAGAGTTTTGTCTAATATGACTATGCTTTAGTAATTAGTATATTACATAGTTGAGGCATGAGATCCCTGGTTCGATTCCCGGGTCGAACTAAAACAGTGTTATTAAGTTTTTTTGATTATTAAAATTCTTAGCAGCAGCCTGGGGTTTGCAAGTTGGGCTCTAACTCTAAGAAGACTGATCGCTGTTGCCAGACTATTTTTTTTTAAATATAAAAGGCAAACGAGCAGACGTATCGCCTATTTCGGTATCCCCAGCGTCGCCGCCCATGGACACCCGCAGCACCAGGGACGTCACAAGTGCGTTACGGGCCTTTTAAGAAGGAGTACGCTCTTTTCTTGAAGGTTTAAAGGTTTTATTGGTCCGGGAATTCCACAGGAGACAGTTCATTTCACAGTTCACAACAAAACTGTGAAATGAAGTATCGCCTGCGGTAAAAGTGAAGCAAAAGTTTCTCGAAAATCACCCTACCGGACGGATCGGACGACCTTATTCCCGTTACCTGGGTTCTTCTCCAAACTTCACATTGCTAGTGTAAATATATTGTGTCGTAAACATACTTATACAACAACTGTTATCAACAACAACAAAAAGTTACCTTATCTAGGAATCGGGGTAAGACCATCCAAAGATATGAGTAACACTTTTATGTACACCAAGGTCGTAATAAAAAAATCCAGTTTCTTTGCAATATAGGCAGCAAACAAACATACGTATATTAGCCGGATAAACAGTTTCCGGAGCCTCTCTTTATAGATATCACGAAATATCTATACGTATAAATATTATTCCTTAAAAGGTAAGGATACTAGGTCTAGATATGTTCTAGATATTAGAGATACTAATAGTGAACCACTTTAGTGTAAAATCGTATTGGTTTAGTTAGATAATTGTCGCCATCGGCTATTTTTAGAAATTCAGACTGTATACAGTGGCAATAGACTGCCCCTCCATTACTTGGCCTCGATAAAATTATTTGCGATGCGATGCTACGTACTGTACACGTCTAACGCCATCTAGCGGGCCATAACTGATACGAACAACACTAAATCGCGCATGTAAGGTTTATAATATGATGATGTAAAGCATGAAGGATAATAACATCTTTAGTTAAAATATGTACCCATTAGTTTTATATGTATGATATGAGTTATCATTGTTATTTTCTGATATTAATTAGAAATAAAATACAAGCAAATCTGAAATCCTGGTAAATTTTGTGAGTCGATGTAATTTCTTTACAGTTCACAACATTAGCAAGCTATCTGTGAACATTACACATTGATTACTACCTACATCATACACTTTTATTATTTATTATTTGTGTGAGTCTATTGTTGCTACCTTCCATATTGTTTGTTGAATAGCATTTCTTCTCTGCAATGTATTTAAGCGTGTTTACTGTAGATTATGAGCTTATGACAGTTTTTTCGAGCATAAAGTGTTAATTTGTTTGTAAGTCCTAACTGAATGTGATAATTTTTAGTATCAGATTAATAATTTTTGGAACAGATTTGGTGAAAGTGTAAGACATGATAATATCGGTATGTCATAGCGCTTCTCTGTTAACAAGTTTAAATAAATAAACCATTAAGCTCAGTACTATGTAAACCTTGTTTTTTATATTAAACGTTTCTCGTGAAGTGAAATTTGTTGTTTATTTCAGAAAAATGAAAGTTCTAGAACCATATTACGCACTTTCATAGAAGAATAAAATAATTAAATTTGTTAATCAGAAAATCACACCACGATTGAGCAAACGTAGTGTAGGACGCACTGCGGCACAATGGTGTTCGTGGATTGGTCTTGGAGACCTCCGTTCAGTAGTGGACGGCGATGTTCAGATGATGTATGCACGTTAATTAATTTCAGTCGCATAGATATTGCTTTAGACAAGGTTGTTATGTATCAGGTTCGTATTTTTTAATTTGAGTTTGGACTGGACCTGACTCTATCCTCAAACTATGCAAAGTCTATACTATCAAAGCTGGTTAGGCTGAGAGATTAAACCTAGAAAACCAAACCCCGAACTAAAGCAGTAAAGAATACCTTATTACCTTTCTCAAGAAGCAAAGTATCTTCATATCAAACAACACTAACACAAACAATTTGTGGATTAAATAAAATGTTGTCCTTCATGGGATTTGATTGTAAGAAGAAGGATTAAAAAATAAACTATATACAACCTATTTTTTAATTTATATTTTTTGGATATCACTAATCAACAAACATCAAATTCCTTTTCATAAGTTATCAAACTAGAGTTGATCATTACATACATATAACACGAGTGACTTCATAATAAAACCTACATCGATGCTTTTAAAATAATTACATAGAAACTATTCAAGTCTGTACGTTATCGTCAAGGCCGCACTACGGCCATGGCTACGTCAATAACAAACCAGATGGGCGGAGGATCTTTACATTGAGTTTAATGACATTTTATCGTTAATGAACGCGTCTCATGAAGCCCGCCATTTATGTTGTTCTTTTTTTAAAATATTAGTTTTTTTTTTGATATGGTATTACTTACGTTTTAATTTTTCCAGGGACGAATATAAATGGTACTACGGAAGCAACTTAATAATAATAATAAATAGATGCAAAACAAACTCGGAATACTAACAATCGTGAGTTAAGAAGTTTTAACCCACGACACAGAAGTTCCTACTACGAGAGTTATGTTTTTAATGACGAAAAATGAAAGGTCCCTGTCGCCTGAAGTTTCATTTCTATGTTACTCAACTTTTGGTTATATACGATTTACAAACAGACAACTAGCTATCAAGTGGCTAATAATATGTTTTACATCTTATTTATAATTAGGTATTCTACATTAGTTAATGGTAACATAAAAAAATCTGTGTATTTTGTAATAGGTAGTACCGTTAACATACGAAAAACGAGATTAAATATGAAGATTGTTAATTTTGAAAAGACAGGTGAAGATTTACAATGTTTAAATTTTTTAGGTACTTAGAGGTTGGCAGTCGACAACAGTGCGGTTGGTTTCCTAGAATCTTTCTGCCTCGTATAACATAACTGTGAAATGAACTGCCGCCTGCGATGTTCCTGGACCAATACTACCTTCAAACCTTCAATAAAGAGCGTAATCCTTCTTAAAACTGGTGTTGCGGGTGGAGACGGCGATAATCTCTTACCTCTGTCTGCTCGTTTGCCCCCTATTCAATAAAAAAATAAAGACATATAGATCAATAAAGATATAGACGTGCCAAATCATTTGACTACGTACATAAAAAAACATTATAAATTATTGAATTACCAAATACACCCAAAGTCGTATAACATTGTATTTTACTACTTTATACTAAGTTTGCGCTTCCATAAGCTTACATAACATTGTAAAGAAATTTTACAGCACAGTCTTGTCTCTAAGAAATGTCCTGCGCCGTTCATTGAATGCCGTTATCGCGCCGTGTACGCTTATCACGTAGACAAACAGTCAGTAGGACACTGGACATATACATATATACATAAGTAAAAACAAATAATGTGTCGATGCAGATAACTTGCGAATGTCTGAATTAAGATTATCAATTTTTTGTTTTTTTTTGCTCTTTCTGAACCAATAACATGTATTATATAGACAATAAACTATACTTTCTTGTGAAAGCGAGTTATTTATTATTAATTCATCGATCATAAATCGCACAGGCGGTTCAGCGGTTTAAGCAGTCACCTTGCGGCTTTCGACTGTGCCCACAATGGACCTGGTGTGATCCACAAGTTGTCATTCTGTGTCTCGTTGTTCTTCTATGTGACAGTTTGATATATATCTGTGAAGTACTCTATTACACCCAGTACAGTCTTAGTACGTTAATTGTCTTTATTATATAAAACATTTAATATCACAAAATCTTTATAACCTACTACTAGCTTTTGGTCTCAACTCCGACTCGAGTTTGTCGAATATCGCGGCAATAAGATTTACTTTTTTTTTTTTTTATATTTAAGCTGCCAAAATGACTCTGCCCTGCCTGATGGAAAGCATGATCAGAATCCAAGAGTGGTGGCCACCATCGTCAATGCGAAAAAGTACAACGCAGCATGGTGACCCACACTATGGCGGCCTGGCGGGAAGGGGGATGGTGAGGGGGATAGGGGGCGTTGGATTGGGGTATGGGCCTCCGGTATCCTCACTCACTCGATGAAACACAGCGTAAGCGCTGTTTCACACCGGTTTTCTATGAGGCCGTGGTATCACTCCGGTCGTGCCGGCCCATTCATGCCGAAGCGTGGCTCTCCCACGGTGAAATTATAATATAATTAAAATAGTTAATAACGGGATAAAATGTAACCTCAAAAAATATGGCTTTCTATTGGCAAAATAATTCTCCAACAGAAACAGATGGGATAATGGAGGATTTCCTTAATCGTGGAAGAGCCACGCTTCGACATGCATGGGCGGGCTCGACCAGAGTGATACCACGGCCCCACAGAAAGCCGGTGTGAAACTGCACCTGCTCTGTGTTTTCCCCTCATACCCCCAACCTCTCCCTATCCTCCTCACTATCACCCTCCCCATCCCCCGAAGGCCACCAACGCACTTGTGCCTTCCCTGGTGTTGCGGGTGTCCATGGGTGGCGGTTATCGCTTACCATCAGTTGATACGCCTGCTCGTTTACCCCCATTCCATTAAAAATAAACCTACAACTAAATTTATCTCTTTATAAAATAATATTGGTGTAGATGGAAAACTTAAGGAAAATAAAAATATTAAGTTACGACGTACAAAATAAATAAAATAAAGAGTACTAGGAATCTCTTAACGTTTTTTATTTATCTATTAACTTGAAATTTCCGGCAATAGCCTATTTGAGTTATAGGTTAAATGACCGTGACCTGCTCGAGCTATAGTTTATGCGACCTTGACCCTTGCTCGACCTTATTACCTTCACTCTTAAAACTATTCGTAAAACCAATATTTCTTTTATTTCATCGCCTTCCCTTCTTACTTTTGTTTCACTTCTCTCATCCCCAGTATCCGGAAAATGACCGGATGGATTCATACTGTCCCGAAACCGAAATGGTTGGTGCTCTTTGGAGACCATCGTTCAGCAGCCGACGACGATAGTAGGATGAAGAAGAGTATTCAAAAATTTATTGATGCACGGTTAGCCTAGTGGCTTAAGCGGTCGTCACACAGCTTTCTACTGCGCCAAGTGTTGTCGGATCAAAACCCACATGGGATGACACTTCCACAAATTGTTGTTTTGAGTCTAGGCGTTTTTTGTGTTCGTTTGTTGTGTGTTATTAAAGTCCCCTGTGACTCTGGATGTATAATACTAATGCGGGAGTTGACTTTATAAAAAAAAACACATTATTAAAAACTTCAATATATTCAGTAGTGTTACCCGCGGTACATCAGTAGCTCCGGGTAAAGCAGCGGGGCACATCTAGTCTAACAAAATGGCTTTACTATTAGCCGGAACAAACAGACAGACAAAAATTTTAAAATATGACATTTTGGTATATGTACCGTGTATATATATATATATATGCATTTAGTAAAAAGCGGTTATTTTAATATTACAAACAGACACTCCAATTTTTATTTATTTGTATAGATGTATAGATCGGCAACTAATACACTAAATCTATGGTATTGTTTAATATTGCTGAAACTGCATCGATTTGTCTCTGGTCCTTTGTGGACTTTTGTCGTGTCTTTACTTTGTCATTTCTAAAACATGATCTATATTAAACGTACTTGATCGAACCTTAATTTTTTTTGATAAATCGTTATTTCCATATTCATGTTGTTTTAGTTTCCATTCTGACCGTTAAAGGAACTTAGTACGACGGAGTGGCATACATTTATTACGCTCCGCTACACCAACAAAGGTCCCGCAACAGGAAAAAAAAGAAAATTGAAGAAAAATAGCACATATAATTGAAAGAAGGTTGTAGGAGCTCACGGTAATGGCGTGGAATAAGTTATTTACTAATGAAATTCATTTGAAAAAATATCACATGTTCCAAGTTTAAACTAATTTCTAAATTCAAACAAAGAGAATAATAGATTATACTAAATTTAAAATTTAAATATACGTGACAATTTCACCTCATTTACTGCCTTTGAAAGTCCACAGTTGGACTAAGCCTCTCATTAAAAAGGAGGTTTAGGCCTATTATCGCACGTTGACCATACGAATTGGTATAGTCTGTTTGTTTCTTCAGGTCTTACGACACCCACGGGATGAATAGACGTGGTTATTCTTCATATAACTTAGTCCTTCTCCACGTAGAGGTTTGTTACGTTAAAAAACTGTTGAACTCAAAGTAATATTGTTGAAAAACAGGTCTAATTCCTATTTCAACATTAATTTACTTACATTTAAATTATCTTCAAGAATTTCTCCCTTCAAATTCCAAAAGATTATGTTCGTTTATAAATAAAATTATCTTTATTTTGGCAATTTAGCGGCGCGCCGAGGCGTGCCGGCTGGGGGAAACTGTACCGATAGCCTATTTAACTCTTTGCTCCCATTCCCAAAGTATGTTATTTCTTAAAACAGTTATTGACCTTCTTATATAAATATATATATAATTCAATACCTCTTTTCAAATAGTTTAGTATATACACTATAGTTTACGTATTTATTTATATATGTATTTATATCAGTTGTTAGTAAGCATAACCCAAGTTTTACTTAGCTTGGGACTAGATAGCGTTGTGTACTAGATGATAGAAAAAAAAATTTTTAACCAGCTTCAAAAATCGGTCTATCCCTTATAGATAACAGGCAGAACAAACAGATAGACAGACAGACCGACAGAGAAACAGATACCGTATATACTATAATATGCATTTAATGAAAAATAATAATAAATAATTGCAAACATCACTTGAATTTTATTTATTTGTATGGTGGTTCTCAAGCAATAAACCCACATCTACAATTACGGAATATGTGTACGAGAAACCACCGCCACCTCCAGTCTCAAATTCTGGCGCTCTGACCATTACGGCTGTTCTCCCACGGCCCTTCACTTTCGATTTGCATAACTGTTTCGTTGGTTCTTTCCTCCGTCATTCTTTCGACACATTCGAACCGTACGTACATGTTAGTGTTGAAAGAGGTTTCTTTGAAAAGTACTTTTATTTAACAGTAGTTGATGCAAGCGTTGGCCTGCATTCATAGTGGACAAATTTGTGGAATTTGTCTATTGGTATAAAACAATAAAAGTAAGAAATTAAATTTTAATGACAACTTTAAAAGAAAGATTTTGATAACTAATTAACATACATTTTTTAAATTTATCGTGGGAGAGCCACGCTTCGGAATGCATGGGCCGGCTCGACCGGAGTGATACCACGGTCCCACAGAAAACCGTTGTGAAACAGCGCCAGGATACCGGAGGCCCATAATCCAACCCTTCCCTTCATCCCCCTCCCCATCACCCAAGGCCGGTAACGCACTTGTGACACATCTGGTGTTACGGGTGTCCATGGGCGGCGGTAATCGCTTACCATCAGGCGATAGGTCTGCTCGATTGCCCCCTATTCCAATGGAAAAAAAGAAAAAAATATCTACCTGTTTTTTCAACTAACAAATGTATTGTCATTAGTTTAAGCGGATTAGTATTATCATATAGTATGTGTTATTGAAACCTAAAGTGTAATATGCATATCAAACTACGTATTAATAAAAAAACAAGTGATTTATTGAAAAGGTTTATGTAAAAGCAAGCTTTTATTACTTGTTAATCAAAAGAAAATACTTTAAACCCTTTCATTTGATTCCCGTTTTTGGTGGGTTGTTCAGAAATATGTAAGCCACCATTTCGTTACAGCGGCCATTTTGGATTAACAATAATACCGATTATATATAGTTGTATTGTCATCAGAACTAAAGGGACATTTCAAATTTCAGCTCAATTGGAAATCGGGGAGTGGATCAAATTTAACTTGCAAGATTTAATTACAGGCAAACATCGAGACAGATGAAACTAAAATAATTAAAATCTTGTAAAAAAAATACTTAACAGTTCCGCCTATTAAAATTTTGCCTGTAAGAGATCGCAGGCTGTGATAAAGCCCCATAGATGGCGTAAATAAAGGAGACTGTGGAAGAACCATATTTCGATACGCGTGGAACGGTGCAACTGGAGTGATACTACAGTATCGCAGTAAACCTTTTTTTTTTTACTTGTTGGAACTCCCTCGGGCCTTCACCCCACCGGGGTTTGCGGCGGGGCGATGTGTCGAAACGACTTAAACCACACGGTGTGCCAGTCTACGCCTGAGACGGGAGTGATCCGGGAACCGCTTTCTTACGCCATCCGGACCCCTCCCAGATCGCAGTAAACCTGCGTCAAGCAATTTTTCCGTAGTTTTAGCCAAGAGAGTGAAGTAAGAAGACTTAACCCCTCTCCACCGTAAAACTTCACGTGTCGACACTTAAAAGCCGCCAATGCACTTGTGGCTATTGAGCTGCAGATGTCCTTCTGCTCATTTGAGCCTGCTTGTGTACAATGAAAGGCTAGGCTGTACAATGAAAATTTGTTAAAGAGCTTGAAAATGTTTAAAGAAGAGGTACCTCTGGTATAATTAAAGTCTCAATTGTCGGCACTTAATGGAACTTGTTGAAATCAATTCTAGAATTAAACTCACTTGTACTTATTCCACTGTTTTAAGAAACTCTAATCCTGACCGGTTAACTCATCTCGGTTACCTACCTCTCAGGATTGAAGGTAATTAAAATAGAGGAATAAATACAAGTCAGTTTAACTCTAGAATGTATGTCTAGTATAACTGCCTTTTTAATAAATTACATGTATAACAGTATCCAAGTGTTAGTTTTATCTTCCCAAAAAATACAAAGAAATTTTCCCCACGGTAGTGTAGGTTTCTCAAAGAGTTAAGGGTTCAGTGACACAGAACAATTATTACTTATTTTACGCTGACTTTAACCAATTCTCTGTACACCTACAGTCCTAAAAAAATAAGTTTCTTAATCGTTTCGTAATCGCACTAGACTTGTTATATCTGAACACACTGGTATTCACGCAACCCAAGGGGTTCTTGAAAGGGAGGTTGTGCGTCTAGCACTGTGGTAAATTACTGATTAGTAATGTAACAGTGTACGATGTGCCGTGTTACGTAGAAACTACGTAATTCAAATCCGAAGTCGCCGGAGGCATAACTCCTACTGCACGGTCTCGAAGGTTTCTCGAATGATTCTTATATTTCTAGATTCTAGATACTAGTGTTGGAAATCAAGTTTATTAAATTTATGCTAATTATGATATTGGTAATACTATACGAGATATTTTTTAAGCACTATATCTATACATTGTCCCCCAAAAAATCAAGACACCTATTATTTGTCCCTTGTAAAACAATATCACCAACTCATAATCACGGACATGCGAGTTTCCTTGCTATCCATGCGAGCTATGGCTCAGTATCAGAGAAATCTGCTAGTACGTTTTATTGCAGAAAGCACAAAACATCTATCGCCCGCTCATCATTAAGATTACCTATCTGTCAAACACTCCGCGAGTACTCATCAGTACGCGAAATGCTTGCCGACATTCCGTCATTGTTGCTAATCCATTCCCATTCTTTTGGGGCTTTGTGAACTTTTTAAATTCACATTTATAGACTATATTCAACTATCAGTCAGACAAATTACTTCGATTTTGGCGTAAATCTGTGGTGTATGACCTCATTGTGAGAACCGTTGTCTGACTTCGTTTGAGCGACGACGCCGTCTTGCCTGAAAAGTTTTTTGCACTGTTTGAATGCACTTATCTGAATCATCATTATTTTTGTTAGTCAGTTCATATAGAAATGTCGATAACGTCAAGTTTATGCTGAAAGGTGGAACCCAGTAACCATAAATAAAAAGTACGTATGTAAAGTCGGATAAACAAACAACCAGATCACGACAACCTGGCCACTGCATTCATAATAATATTGAAACCAAGTATAGTCTCGTTGTGGTTACAAACTTCACACAAAATAAATGTTCTAAGGCGCAATTGCTTAGTAAAATGAACGCCTGCGCCGTCGCGCGCCGATGACATCACTGTCGAGACGCGAGTTAGTTTCATTTGGCTGCCATCGGCTCCAGGAAATAAAGTGTGTTGTTTATATACACTAAAGTTCTAGTTTTTACATATCGTAGTTTGAATCATGTACGGTTAAATAGATAAATCGAATTCAAACTCTAAATTGAATATGACCTAATAAATGAAACAAGTAAATTTATTTGGTAAACAAATCAATGTGTAAGAGATCGGACACCACATTAAGGTTGATTGGAAAAGAATACCCTGGGAATAAAGTCCGTCGATGTACAATGTGCATAAATTTTGAAATAAATATTGTTTTAAGCAGAATTTTTAGTAGTTAATATCGCGGATCAGAAAGTTCTTAAAACATAATTTATTTCGAAAACAAATGACTCTTGCGGCCTGAGCTGTAACAACTAGAGAGTGCTAATGCTAGAATGGCCTTTAATAGTCCAAAGTACATAGCCATCTTCTAAAGAAGAATGATGTGATAGATATGAACTTGGTTTTCAGTTGCAGTGATGCCTGCGCGTAGTTGGCTCCTTTCATCGCCTCTTACCCCACAAACGGGATAAATAGGAGTAGTGACGCTCCTTTTTCTTAGGACGCCACTTCAGGGATAGATGAAACAATGATAGAATGGGTGAAGGAATTTCATATTTTATATTATTCCATTTAAAATAAATTGTACTTGTACTCATAGTTAGTAGTATATTCATTCAATTTGACTTCCGATTCCGGTCCGGTTTATTGCCGTCATTACCGCGAGAGAACACAGCGAGGCGTAAGAGTCACTTTAGTTAATTGTTTGACTATCTAATATCTAAATTAAATATCAGCTGAAAATATGATGTCAATAGATAATCATCGATCGATTAAGTACGGTTTTGTTTGATAAATCCTTGATAATATTCTATTTATCTATTTAATTATTTCTCTGCGCTGCGTATAAATGTGGCGTAATTCACTATGGGGAGTGCTCCGAGGAATTGTTCGAACTGATCATTGCCGCCTCTTTCCACCATCGTCCTTCTCGAATTCAGTTTCATCCCCATCATTTAGATGGTTGACAGTCCACAACTGTGGGCTTTTCTAGAAAAGTTCAGCCTCTCATAATATCTTGTGTTAACTGAGGAACGAATCGGTGTAGCGGATAAATTAAAAGTACCTAACCATCATTTCTTCGCAGTATGTATTTATAAAATCATTGCAACTAAAAGAATGTCGCATGTAGAAGTCGCCACAGATATGAGTTGAGTTAAAACAATGAAAACGAAAAAAAAATTGTTTCGTGTTTTCCCTCTTCAAGTTGTCAACCCTGCATCTGCACGCTAGGTGCAATCACATATGTTGATGTTATCGAAGTCAAAACTTCGATGTTTTTCTGGTAAACGTCGATGCTTCTTCAAGATTTATGTTTATCGATTATCCATATATACGGCAAAAAAACAACGAGAGCGAAAGTAATCGTAGTGATCACATCAATTCACATTTGCAGATATGGTTTTCCAACTATTATTGAACTTATTGGTAACTGGTGTCAGTGGAGATTCTTCTCTACTCCTCAAAATGGCACCAGTTACCGGCTAGTAACCCTTTAGTTTTCTTTTCTAATTATTTTCGAGCAAAAATTATCCTCACTATGTCGATTAAAGTCTGTATATATTATATTCTATATAACGAATAATAATATTATATTGTATGTTAATATATAAAAAGCTGAAGCTGAATATATTGTTTGTATGTTTGAACGCCTAATGTCAGGATGAACTACTAGTCCGATACGAAAAAATCTTTCAGTGCTAGATAGCCCATTAATCGAAGAAGGCTAGGGATATACCATCATCACGCTAATAACAATAGTAGTGGCACCAATGTAGAATGCTACAAAAACGGGGGAAAATTAAAGGAAGACGCAAACGAGGATGCGTGGGTAGTATTTTAAATACGAAGAAATTAAGGTAAAATTTGGATTAATAAATATGCTTAACTAATTTTCATAATACTTTTTTATTTAAAAATATGAAAAATGTAAATAACAAATCGCTCCTAATAATTACGCTACAATAAAAAAAGCTTGCCAGGTCAAAAATGTTTTGATGTTAATTTCTTATGCGAATTTCGAGAGCCTATAACTATTCAAACATACAAGAAAACTTGCAATAAAAAAAATGAATTTAAAAAATCAATCATACTAAATACTTCATTCTAAGAACTCTATTTTCATCCTAAAAGTAATAATCAGTTATATTTTACGTAAGATAATTATTGAAAGACTGAATGAACTACGGGAACCAAAGTTATGAGGGAAGCTCTTAGTTATTAAAGGTGAGGAACTCGAAGTCAGCTCATTTGAAAAGTGAGTCGTTCGGTACTTTCAAAGTTCGTACAACACACGAGTTTGTTGCTGCTTACGCTGTACTGAAATTATGTATGTGTGTCTGTATACACACTTTTCATGCATTAAAATGAATGATTACTTTACCTTTGCTGTCGATACTTACTTCGTTGACACAGCGACCCAAAATGTGGTCTGGTCTCCGACATTAGAATGCACTATTTTTCTTCTTTGCTGTTCCGCGCCAGTTCAGACGAATTGAACACTTTCATTTTTTTATTTTTTGCTGTCGATTTTACGTGTTAAATGATGAATGAAAATTATACGAATATTTATATTAATCATTTTAATTATGTCACAAGATCATCGGAAATGTAGAATTATAAGGAGTAGTTATAATCACAGGTACTATTCCCAATCAATATAAACATATCGATTTATTTTTGTTAGTTACTAGACGTATTTGTCTGTACTTGAGTTATGTGTTTTTTTATAAATAAAACTAGTAACTCTTGCCCCAGCTCCGTCATTATGTATGTCGGTTACGGTAAAAGGCCTATGTATTTTCTCAAGAATCTAAGTATTTTCATGCCAAATTTAATTGAAATCGGCTTAACCGTGAAGGCGTAACAGCCAGGCAGAGATAGTTACTTTTGAATTTATATTAATAAAATATTTATCTACTTGTGACCCTAAACACAACATCAAAAATATTTAAACAAAAACTTTTTGACCAGTGAAATATGCATTCACCTACATATTTAATAATTACATATTTTTGAAACAGAACTTCCATCATAATAATCCGCCGACAGCGCAATTGCAAAAAGCATTCCAATGACCGAATGGGGTTTAATCAATGAGATGGCATTGATTTTGCAACAGGTAATACAGAGAGATGACTCTTTGCGGTTTATTTATCATATTTAATTGAATATTACTCGATTCGTATTGAAACGACCTTCAACGCGTTGTGACAAACAGCTTAGGACATCAAATCACCTTTGTCTGTCTGGCATCAATCGTACTTCAGCTTTCATTACTTACTGACTTTAAACTTTATATTTTCAAAATAAGAATGAGCAATCTGGGAATTAAAATTGGTTTTTCGTACGCATAGGTCTCGAGTTTGATTTTATTAAGATCTGAGTCTGATATTTAACCTTTGCAGGAACAAAGGTGATGTGCCTGGTAGACGACATTAAGGTTCCTTTCTATTACGTACGTAAAAGAAAAGGATATAAACACCTTTACTTTAACTGATAAACGAGTTAACTGCTAACATACTCGTAACAAAGAATTGCATTTGCATTTTCGGGCCAAATGTTTGTATAATCTACAAACATTTGTTTTGTTTGTTGTCCCATGTGGGCGAAGTAGGAAGCGGCGTGGCGACTACTTAAACCACTAGGCCAACGTGCAGTCAAAGTTATACAGTCAAGTCACACCTAATACAGTAATATATTCACATTTCGTTCGCAAAAAGGCAACGAGCCCTTCAATAGATAGTCACATATGATATGTAACATCTTATGTTTTACTTATTATCTTTTTTTTATAGAATCGCGGGAAAACGAGCAAAGATATCGCCTGATGGTAAGCGATAAAGTCGCCCATGGACATCTGCAACACCAGAGGCGTCACAAGTGCATTGCCAGCCTTTGGGGGATGGGGAAGAGGATGGAGATGTGGGGAAGGGATTGGAGTATGGGCTTCTGGCATCCTCATTCACTCGGTGAAACACAGCGCAAGCGCTGTTTCACACCGGTTTTCTGTGAGGCCGTGGTATCACTCCGGTCGAGCCGGCCCATTCATGCCGAAGCGTGGCTCTCCCACGGTAAAGCTCTTATGCCAATTCTGCCAAAGCACTCGCTCTATCATCTAATGAATATGCGCGCGCTTCTCAAATCTCTTGTTACACACTTCCGTCCCTTAATACAAACTGTCACAGATTGTAGAAAAGCGAAAGGAAATGATAAAAAGGCAAAAATACCAAACTTTAAAATCAGGAATGAATAAGATGAAATTTATAGAATACATAATGTGAGCGATATTACAAGGTAATCTCAGCAAGGTCCAAGAAAGACTAACGCATTATTGACAAAGTAAAGACTGTCTAGCCCATGTTCAGAGGGCCTAGTTTGAATTTGTTTGACATCACGACACATATGATTAGAAACGTCAGTGCGGGCCAATCGCAAAAGCTAAACGTGCTTACAGTGACGATCAAGATGGTTAGATATAAACTAATACCGCTCCAGGTCACAAATCACAAGGAGGAGCGGATCGGTCGTCACTCATACTCAGCCTCCAATAACTGCACATCATGGTCATGTGTGTGCACGAGGTACCAATTTATCGACTCATCAATATTGCTGCATTTCTGAGTAAACCCTTGAGAAGATTTATTGAGTTTTACCAGTATTTGTCACACCAAAACCGCTTCTAAAAATGTTAAATTTCAGCTTAAGACTTTATTTTTAATTATTTTTGTTCCACCCGTAATTAAAAGAGAAATGTATAAATTTTTACCCATGTGTTTTAAAATTTAAAAAAAAAAGATTTTTTCTTCAGACTGAAGTCTGTATTATATAGGTACGAAATATGTACCTACATAACTAGAATCCCATTGAATATACACTTCGTGTTTACAATATGCAGACATTATCCTATTACTTCGATTTTATGTTATATTGATTTAATAAGTGAAAAAAAAATGACCTTAAGAACTGGACAATTAAAATGGCTTCACACGGGAAGTACTAATTATCAAATAAAAAAGAATCATCAAAATCGGTTCTCCAGTCGAAAGTTACGAGGTAACAAACGTAAAAAAATACAATCTAATTGATAACTTCCTCCTTTTTTAAATTGGTAAAAAACTGGAGACCTGAGACAGCCTTGCTGTGTTTTTAAGAAGAGGGGCTCCAGCGGTGGGTTGACTTTAAGGGAGTATCTGCTGAGAAATAATTTTATGACTAAGCTTTCAAACTCTTTTTAATAAATCATCAACAAATAAGCATAAGGAGCAGTTTTGTGCCGTAATTAAATTAATCACATATTACAGCCTCTCTACGCGACACCATTTATATCAACTGGACATACTGACCGCGCCGTTTGAGATTGCCCCTTAGAACGCATTTAGTGAAAGCTTACTAGCACATTGCCTACGTACCTACATAATAAGATTTGTGTACCTTGGTTCTCTCCTCTGCTTTGACCTGGCTTTGGTGTAAACAGCATACGGACACTTGCGACATTCTATATTAAGAACGAGGCTCATGACCCTAACTAACAATTTAGCCAACCTTGTAACAACTAAGATTTAAATCACTCCTAGAATCCTCGAAGTGAATTACTCAAGCTATAAGAATATCAGCTGTTTGATTATCATATTACCACCTCTGCATAGTTCAGGATCACACACCCTAAGTGAAATATATCTAGTTATTATTATTATTCATTCCAACTATCCCTTTTCCCGTCTGTTTTTTTATTTACTCTCAATTTTCCCACCTATCCTCGATGTGCCTAATTGATGCCAATATAATTGTTTGCGTAGGTTAAAGTTACAAATGGCAAAATGTGGGAGTTTCCAAAGCTTCTGCCTTCTCTTATGGGAAAAGAAGATAATCGTAGGCGTATACTAGGATATCCCATGGGAGAGCCACGCTTCGGCATGCATATGCCGGCTCGACCGGAGTGATATCACAGCCCTGCAGATAACCGGTGAGAATAGCGCCTGCGCTGTGTTTCAACAAGTGAATAAGGATACCGGAGGCTTATACACCAACCTATGTCCCTTCTCATCCCCAAAGGCCGGCAAAGCACTTGTGACAACTTGCGTTGCGTGTTGCGGGTGTCCATCGGTAATCGCTTACCATCAGGCGATACGCTTGCTCGCTTGCCGCCAATTCCATAAAAACACAATATAAAAGATAAAAAGATCTATTCCAAATAACTTTATAATATTTTTAGACGTATGGGAAGGATTACATAGTCGTCTGATTTGTATAAAATAGGAACTGTACTGCTCATTCTTTAAATAAAATAAAACATATACATACAAATCTTGAAGTTGTCAGCAAATGTCAATAATAAGTAAGTAACTACGATTAGATACTCAAATTCTTAGCTTGTCCGCACACAATTTAACGTTTTAATATAAATGTATTTCTTACTTAACCAGTCAAATCAGTTAATACAAGAATATGAAAAGCATATATACAGTTATTTATTTATTTCTTTCTTAATTTTTAAGAGACTTTTACCCTATTAGGGTATGCCAGTTCCATAAGGCCTTAACTTAATCAAATACCAATTTACATATGATATGCTAAACTGTACAATTTCATAGCTTTTTTTGATGTTGGTATAGCCAAAACACTTTGAATTATACCGACATTCAAATAATTCAGGTATATATAGTTTTTAAAATAAGATTAACATTCATTTTACAAGAAAAGCATTATAAATAAAACTAAAAATCGACTATGTAAAAACTTTCTTAAAATTTATATTAGCAAATGTCACCCTGGCTATAATTACGGAATTAAAAATGGAATAAAATATAATTCACACTCACAACATCATATCAGATGTTATGCAATAATATTGCCTAAAACATCTCTTAAAACACAACTCTCGCTAATGAATAAATAATCAGCAGGTCGGGCAATCATTACAAACAACTGCTTCGCTGCTGCGAATATTCTCTTACAAGTTGGGTCTGCCAAGTACCAAGAATGTGATATATCATATTTCGAAATACATAATGGCCGGATAATCTGCGTAATTACATCAATATTGAGTTCGCCGAAAGTACTTAACAATAATGGAAAAACAGAAGTTATCAGGCTATCAGTCTGATAACAACATGTATACACCTCGTTGCAGTCTCCTGTCACTGATAAGAGACTATCGTATGAACGTTATTCATTTCTGGTTTTGCCGTGGCTTTATGAATGACACGAGTTGTGAAGAAGCAATGGTAACGCAATGATTACAATTCACGCTAGTTTTCTGTATCACTCGGCATAGCTCAGTAAAACTAATTTTATTTTTGAAAACTACATGATCATGGTCTGGAATGTTCTAGTTCTGTTTATTTACTGTTTAAGGAATCCTTTATACGCTGGTATAGTGACAAAAAAGCACGGAATCCGCATCGAGCGAGATATTAGTGGCATAAGCGAAAATTGTCGTAAAGATGTAAAGGTGGTAAAAACTGATGCCTTTTAAGACACTCAGACAGGACAATAAAGAATATAACTAATATACGCACAACGTTACTACATTTACGTCTAAGAAAACAGTAACAGATTTAATTCGGTATATGAAACGATATATTTTTTTAAATTGATGAAAGATTTGTCGCCAATTTAGTTTGCAGAGTTCAACGAACGCGGAATTTCAACTACGCTAGCTGATTCTTCTTTTTTTGATGCAATGGCAACAAGCCGGATCAGCTATTTCTGCCAATGTCAAGTATTTAAAGTCTTCAATTCTAAGTCTTCGAGTCTTCAAGTCTTCGTCGAGATGAAATTAATAATAAAAAATATAAATATGTGGATGACATGAAATTGGGACCGTCTTTCGAAAAAACCAGAAACGATCTCCACGCTAGCTGATTTAGCATAGAGTATGTCTGAAAGTAGGTTTATTTTAAGTATTTGAAAGCCTTTATAAGCGAATCCTAATATATGAAAGGATTATAGGTATATTTGCAGAACTTAATTTTAAAAAGAAATATTTAATTGGTACACGTTTTACATTTCTAGAAAGTAGGTAACAAAACAAGTAACAAATTATTTAAAAAAAACGATAGCATCAATATCTGCTATCTTTATTAAAATCATTAAAAAGATAGAATGAACTGAAAAGAAAAGATGTTTTTTTAAACATTTTGTTTATTTTTTTTTATATTTGGTGTACACTCCCACGACTAACAGTATATATGTATACTATTGACACCACTCACATAAAAATACGACAAGCCGTTTCGGCTTTAGGGCGTGCCAAAGAAATATAAACACATAAATACTCAAAAAAACATAACCCTCCTATTTTCGCAGTCCGTTAAAAATGAAGACAATCTGAAGTTTGACCCAACTAACGAAAACAGCGAACTACGGAGTAACAAATACATAGATATATATTACCTATAACACTTCTTGCTTGATGAGCTTGCATTAGTGCACTTTTCTCACTCATTGAAATCACAATGAAATAAACCATCCGTACTTAATTTTTAAGATTTCGTATAAGTTTTTGACTTAGAAATTATTTTTACTGAATATATAATAAACATAAATAAACCCTAATAAATCCACCCATATCTGGACATTAAGGCCTGAACGACAGCCCTCACGAACGTGTTAAGCCTTCGCGAAGTCCGGATAAGTGGAAAACAATACACATAGACAAGTTTATTCGTCGTAAAAATTTATGTGCGATAAAATTTCGAGTCTGTATTAAATGCGATGCTCGAGATTTGATTTTAGAGTAATTGATTAGGTAACATGAACCAAATTGATTGTTTTTCTCGTAGATTAATAAAACGCATCTTTCTCTTTTTAATTTTTAGTTTCTCGGACATTCTATTATGTGTCAATATTCTCGTAGTTCTTCTCGTAGACCCCCTAGGGGTCTCGGGGTAACCTTTCCAGGTTTAAAACCTGTCAATGTGGTCTCAGCGCCGCCTGCGACTACAGGTGGGTCACTGGGGTGGGCCAAATGGGCCGATTAGTATTTCTGGGGTGTTGGTGGGATGGGTGTATCCAACAGGGTCGTGTCTTCGTGCGAAGGCCCCACAGGGTGAACGACCTGCTAGTAACGCCCGAGTCTAGTCCAGTATAGTGACCTGTGCTTGGCGAGGTCGAGCTCCTAGGGATGTGGACCTTGAGGAGCGCCCGTTAGCCAGCACTAGGTCGGTAGTTGTGGATGACTTGGGAGGGGTTGCTAAGGAGACGAGGTCTCGTGGCAGGCCGTACCTGTCCGGCAGTCGCCGATGAATGTGTCAATATTCAAAAATCTTGATTTATGAACTGGAAAAGAAACATTGACTAACGCTTGGTTTATAACAGTTTCCGTTAAATATATATATATATATATATGTACAAACTATGGTGACCTTCACCACCCCTTAAATTATAAACAATCATGCAATTAACATGTACATTAAGCCACTCGAGTTCTCAACAACCAATTATGAATTGCACAAAAGTAGGTTATCAAAACCACAACACTAGACGCGGCGGCATTTGTCGAGGTGAGGGCTTTGCCCAGTTCACAAAATACTCGTAGTTATATTTGGTGCCTGTCTACAGTACCGTGGTTCGTGTGATGACGTTATAGCCACCTCCACGAGCCTGATGACGTCAGTCAGTAACATTTACACCCACAAGCTGGCTAGTGATAGGTTCCATGCTTTGGATTTATAGAATAACTAATTAGAAACGAACGTTACTTTAAACCTATTTAAAAATTGCGTGCTTAAAAATGTTGATTAAAGGAGATGGAGTAGTTGAAGAAATATACGTATATCTATTTGAAATACTGCCTCTTTGAGGTAAATCGTGTTTTCAGTGAGTTTCTTTGTTTTATATTTAGCCCTAAAATAGCTCTCTCTTTTCAATACTGACATAATTAATTTATAATACAACAATGTAATGTTACTTTTCACAATTTTAATTGAACCGGGGTAAGCCCGGTTCAATTAAAATTGTTGTACAATTAAAAAGTGAAGGATTTCTGTGATTGATTATGATGATGAAATATTCAATTAAACACATAAAACTGCCTCATCTGCAAATAAAAAGGTGGGAGTACGAAGTTAAAAAAATTATGTTCTTCCGTCAAGAAGAACAATTACATAGAAAAAAAATAAGGGGCAATAAATGTTGCTAAAAAAATCAGTGTCGTTTTAGTTGCTAGTTGTTGTAAGTTAGTTGTTACTAGTTTTTCCAGCCTTAATTTAAACATAAGAACATTCCTCCTTATCACTGCATAAAGCTTTGAAATGAAAGGAAAAATCTCCCTCATTTTAAACGTGTTTCCATGTAAAATCACAGATCGAAAACGTTTCAATATGAATAATAAAATAGAGAAAAAACATTATGCCGCGATGCTTCCGCGGCAAGTCGAGGATATATTGAAAGGGAATTTGAAGCATTTAGGCTTATTATTTGTAATATTTCATATATTACTAATATCTTTTAAAAATATCCTTATGACGTGAAAAATACACGGAGCTACACAATACTAAAATACAGCACTGTCGACCGCATCGGCTTACGGTGGATTGTTCAAAATTGCCAGACTCGCGGTTACCTCTTACAATACAATAGAATAAGATCGTAACATACAGTTTTAGGAGTAACAATAGTCTTAGTAATAATTCCTATATTCTTCTTTTAAAAAAACCACGCTGTCTGTGCTAAAATTTTCCTTGCACAAGGTAAGCACACTGCTAGTTTGCCTTCATCTATCTAAAATATATATATATAAAAATGAATGTTTGTCTATATGTCCTTTGTAGAATCGTAAACTATGCATTTGATCATGTCCATGATCTTCAGCAAAGTGCTGTGCTTGAGCCCACAAAGGTTTCTTAGTTGGTATGACCAGTTTTGCCCCGCGGCGTTGCCTGCTGTTGTTGTTGTTGTTGTACCGCGGGGAACAAGGGGGTACTCAGCCAGTACGTTATAAAATAAATCCTACCGTTCAAAAGTTATAAAAAGCCTAATGTAGAACTGTTGTAATTTTATATTACTGTAACATATTCCAACACAATCAATTACTGGTACCAAAACTACTACAGACAAGATATTGACTAGGAGTTTTAAAGTAAGACCACGTAATGTATAAATATCGTAATATACAATTGAAGGGAAAACAATTCATGCAATATATGCCAATGTATTTGTTTCAGGAAACGTAACCTTCGTTCAATTAGAATCACAAATATAGAACATACAATAGGAACTTATTGACGATAGCTTCAGGAGGTATTTTGAGACAAGAGATAACCACATTACTTTTTACAACACGCATAACTCCGTTAGCATTTTCGCTGTTCTCAGAAAGTCGTCGTCCGACCACTACTTAATATAAAATAAATAAGGTGAACTGAAAAAGCTCTCATCTATTTTCAGAGAGCTTCGAGCGCCATTTTGCGTGTCCTAGTTTATCGACGGATTAATACAATTTCCTAGCACGTGAACGAAGGTTGAAAATACTGCTTCATAAATTTGTTTATAATTCTCGACTCATTACAATTAGTCAAGCGGATTCCTAGCACATTTAAAATAAAATTTCAATTGCATTTTCAAAGGTTTGGTTACCAAAACCTATACGACCGACCGATAGTTATCAATCTCGCATATTTTTCGTTCATTATTAGTAAAATGATTTCATAGGCAAATTCAATACACAGTCTCAATTTTGGTTGCATATTATTTTTTTTTTAAAAAAATCCATATGTTATTACCTATGTGTGACCAATCATAATGACACTTTCATTGCTGAGTATCGGTTGTTGAACCCAATTCCATTATTTTTAACACACACAGCGTATCTTTTAAAATTTTACTTTTTTTATTATATGTTATCTTACACAGATTATTGTTATGCAATACCTATGGTAATAAACATTTCGGAATTTTTCAAAATGCACTCAAATACCATGATATCATGGTTGCCTGTAAGACATTGCCTCCGGGCGATAAGGCTGCCAATTGTACTTCCCTAGTTTTAAGTTAACCTTGTAATTGATCTGGTATACAATAAGGAGATTTATTGTTATTATTATTACCGTACAGTACGAAGCAAGCAGCATTTAATGGCTACAAGACAGCGTGTGCGCCTTGCGTGCTTAGACTCTCAATATGACCACTCGTGTCATAAGTATGACTAACATACCTTTTATCATCCTTTGTCTAGTTGACTTTTGCCAAGACCAGCATTTTTTTATGGGATTGGGTGCAACGTACTTGGCCAGCGTGGGGACGTATGGCCTTTACCCTCTCCTGAGAGGAGACCCGAGCCCAGGCCGGCAACGCTTGTGCCTCTGTTGTTGCGAGTGTCCATGGGCGGCGTTAATCGCGATACGTCTGCTCGTTCGCACCCTATCCCATTTAAAAAAAAACTAAGGGCTGTTGATGATGAAGATGCTGAATAAAAAAGAAAAGCACTGCGTAAATAAGAAAGACCGGAGATCCACTCTTCCTTTAGATCTTCTATCTTGAGTGACAGAGGAGAATAGAAAAAGATAAGATCATTGCACCGACCCAAAGTAAATTTAAGGGATTATGAGAGTATTAATATTCTGTATCCATCTGGGACTACCAACATTATATATATTAAATAATTGGCACTGTTAACTATCTACCCTTAATCTTCTTTCTTATTTTTTTGTAATCCTTCTGTCAATCACACACACTCACACACACACACAAACATAACATTATTATGCGTATTATATATCTATTGATTTTACATTTAGTTTAACATGTCTTTGTATGTTATAAGAGGGGCAACGTAAATTGTGTACTTATATTACTTGTATTGGGCAAGTCATGATCAATGTACCTATGAATGATTAACAATACTGTGTCACTGGGAGGTAGAGGGTACCTACATCTCAGGTCCTACCATTTTAGGTACCAGCCGCATTTTAAAAATTGTAGCTCTAAATAGTGCCCACTTTTTATTACTTATACTATCCTGTGTTACTTCATTGAATACAGAAATAAATAAAATAAATAAATAAGTCCTCCAATCAGAAAAGAAGAGGGGGACGAAATATGGCAAATCATGAGCCTCTTACGCCAAAATAATTCTTTTTTTGACAAAAAGACAACTCTCACATTAGAAATATATCCTGTGACACGGGAGAAGAACATACATAAAACGGACTGAAATAACACATCGAATTAGAGCACGTTGTGTGATCCACAAGTTGTGTGGATCACACAGTGCGTTGTCAACGCATACGTACAATCAATTGCATCGCCCCAAGAAAAATTTAAACCAAGAAAGGTATACAAAAAGAAAGGTCAAGAAAATAACGATGTTACGGCAATTGTATTGTAAATCATGTTTCAATCTTTCATTATTATTTCTTATGTCAAAACAGCAACGCATGAAACCGCCTTAAAGTTTACTTTTCTCAAGTCTATAGGTATCATGTAAATGTATAGAAAAATATTTCAAATAGGCCAATCAAAACTTAACAATACCGTTGCAGAACCTATTCTATGTGTAATCCTTTGCGTCCAAGTCTTTAAAAGGCACAGTGGGCGAGTCTCGATAGAGTATCTATTCTCGGAATAGTTGCGCAACTCCAATTAAAAACGTCTAACGTAACAGAATTCTGAGAATTAGGAATATTCGTGTTCATATAACAAGGATTTTATAAATAAACGCTCATAACACTTTATCCTTTATAATTGGTGAAATATCTAAAGTTTTCTTTTTAACGTCATTATTGTCTTACGCACAATAATTTTTCAAGAACGATTGAAAGTATTCTTAGAAAAATCGGTCAAGTGTTGTACTGTCAGAAGGGTTCTGTATCATTATCTATATATTTCAAGCATCTACCGGTTGCCGTTATCAATATCAAGCAAAAACGAGCAAAAAATCACTTTTGTTGCATGGGACACCTTTAAATATTTATTTTATTCTGTTTTTAGTATTTATTGTTATAGCGCCATATTCATGAGATACAGCCTTACAGAAGGACAGACGGTCAGCGAGTACGGAACCCTAAAAACCAAATTTATTTATGGCCAATCTTTTTCAACTTTCTCCGTGATTAATCTTTTCATAGCA
Source organism: Hyphantria cunea (assembly GCA_003709505.1). Classification (NCBI taxonomy): domain Eukaryota; kingdom Metazoa; phylum Arthropoda; class Insecta; order Lepidoptera; family Erebidae; genus Hyphantria; species Hyphantria cunea. The sequence continues at coordinate 638,397 of PKRV01000745.1, forward strand.
GATGAAGTAAAATTGTGTGCTAATGGGGTGGTCCTGTTAGTCCTTCTTGGTAAAGTAGGATTTACAATTTGATTCCTATATCCTATAAATAAGACCAAAATGAATTTGGAAAAGACCTATAGGTAAAGGACGTTTATTAGGTTTTAGCTATAGAGAACCATGTGATAGAAAGTAACAAAATAGGACGTAGCGGGAAGGAGTTAGACTAAATGAATGGAAGGAATTAATTGTATTTTAGGAATAACAACTATTCCCCAACCCGCACTTGGCCAGCGTGGGGACGTATGGCCTTAACCCTCTCCTGAGAGGAGACTCGAGCCCAGCCGTGGGACATTATGAGTTGTTGATGATGATGATGAACTATCATTCTACTAAAATACCTATTACTAATAAATATTTATTTATTATACGTTACAGCCACATTTGTGACAGATCATATCGCTGTCTGTGGTTATAGAATTGTCACAAAGTCTACGTGGAGTCTTCTCTATTTTCACCACAGACAGAAACTTATCGTATTGACGGAAAGCGCGTATTGCCCGGGAGCATAGCTAATGAAAGCTGTTGTTAATGATAGCTAGTCAGTTGGTAGTGTAGTCGGTTGAGACTGTTTAGATATCAACACTCACAATTATTTTTTAAATAATCCTTTCTCTTAGAGGATTTGACATACATTAATGAAACGGACACAAGGAAGACCTAGACTCAGGTCAATAATATGTAGATCATACAAAGTGTTGTCTCATGTTGAGAACGGACTCGCAACTATCAGCTTAGTAGGAAACGGTAAAGTGATCGCCAATATCAGTACGCGCTCCGCGCAGTCTATGGGCGAGCCTATGACATTAGCAGCAGCGTCCGGACCTTGAAACATCTATGCTCCATTTCGTTATCCTTAAACATGATTGCTTTGTTAATCAGAGGGCGTTAATAACAAATTATATCTTTTTTGTAATGATTATAACTGACACTAGTCCGTAGTAATATCTATCTAAAACCACAAAAGAATATTTGTCAGATCCACGCAATAGAACCATGGAAACAACGAAGCAATTAACTATTAACGTGGTCTCAAAGATTTTGAATCTTGGACAACAATATTCTTGCCGTTGTAGTCCATCTTAACCTGGACTATTGTTCGGGCCACAGAACATAAGTTCGGGCAATACACAAAATATCAGTTTTTCCTTCTTTTGATATGTCTATAAGTTTTAACTTTAGGCTGCACTTGATGTTCGATTATAACATATATAACTACACATATACCCGTACGGGATAAGCTTCAAAATTTCAAATATCTTTAAAAGTCTTTCAAATAAGGTACGAATTGAGTTCTATAAATAAACATTGGTTTGTTTTGTTACTTTTTGTGGTCACATGTTGCGACGCTCGAGGCTGCCGCCAAGGTCGTGTGAGCATTAAGTTCAATAATTTCGCAATAAAAGTGTTGAATATAGCGCAATATAGCTGTCTAAAATATTTCTAACAAGGTATGTAGAAAAATTTATTGTTCAGTTTTTCGGAAATCTTAAATAGTCTTCGCCTTTCGGATTTTATATGTGTCTATCAATAAGTATCTAATCAGTCTCGCCTATGGATATCATATTTTACAAAAGACCGGCTCTCTCTTCTAATGGTTTTGTATGCAATTGCGGATCCTGGACTCGATTCCCGGGTTGGCCTAAATAGTTTTATTTAGTTTGGAAGTTGGGGTCTTACCCCCGTACCTAAGCTTGATCTCCCCTGGTCGTGTCAGATAGCTGCCCCATCGGATTATAAGAATAAGGGTACAGAGAGTACACCTGCGTTTGCCCATATACTTGTGCACAATTAAATAAATAAATAAATAAATATTTTGGACATTTAACACACAATGCCATCTAGTCCCAAACTAAGCAGGTCTTGTATTATGGGTACTAGACAACTGATATAAATACATGAATACATTTTTTGTAAATACATACACATTATACATAGAAAACACCCAAACTCCGAAACAAATATTTGCAGATCATAGAAACATTTGGTCCGTCCCGGGAATCGAACCCGAGACCTCAAGCACAGCAGTCGCTTACGCTACGGCTGCGTCACCGAGGCAATCAAATTATATATGCATTCAGACTAGCAGCCTAGTTCGCCTCTCTGCTAATAATAACTGATAATGCTGACTCAAAGTATAGAAAAAAAACTATAACCCTATTAAAACCACGTCCTTTGTCAAAATTATACATATCGTGAGACTTTAGACGCGATGTCGTCGACGTCGGCTGTGATAGCCACGGATCGCAGGATATGTCAGAAGTTGATCTTCAGCAAAAGGCCGCGTGATTTTCTTGTCACTCGACAGTTACCCTACAGTTTTTGATTAATGAGCTCACATGTTAAGTGATCTTCTACGAAACAGAGCACTATCTCCTTGGTGACATTTTAGTGACGATGAGTAGTGTACACCAGGCAAAAGTCCAGCGATATTGTACTACGAACTACGAAATCGGAGTCATACCACATTCCAACTATGAAGTTTTCGTTGGTAAAATAATCGGCCAAATGCGAGTCGGGCTCGCGCAGGAAGTGCTCCGTATCTATACATTTTAGGCGTCTACCTGTTGCCATTATCAATATCGTGCATAAACGAGCAAAAAANTACTCGTGCGCGATAACTTGAGACCCGCGTGGAATTCGTCACCCCTCCCCTCATACCCGCGCACCTACCCTATGACGCCCGCAGTGTACAGGTGGCACCGCATTTTTTTGTCGTGACGTCACCGCACTCAGGTCTCAACTTATCGCGCACGGGCAGTACCTGTTGCCATTATCAATATCGTGCAAAAACGAGCAAAAAAATCACGTTCATTGTATGGGAGCCCCCTTATATATTTCTTTTATTTTGTTCTTTAGTATTTGTTGTTACAGGGGCAACAGAAACACATCATTTCTAAAAATTTCAACTGTCTTACTGTCACGGTTCATAAGATACAGCTTGGTGACTGACGGACAGACAGACCGACTGTGAAGTTTTAGAAACAGTCGTCCCGTTTTACGCTATGGGCACAGAACCCTAAAAATGACTGTAATACCAAAAACGTAAGCTCCATGACATTGAGAATTTATTACCTTATTTTTTAGAAAAAATATCATTGATGTTATAATTAATTTTAAACGATAAGTTAGTATAGGTCATCAAACGAATTTCATTCTTATCGATCATTCCCATGTTATTTCGAAACTGAGAGTATAGATTTTTTAAGTCACACTAAAATATATTTTCAACAGGAAATAAAAAAGTCTTAAGCGTTTAGCTTAAAAGCATAATAATAATAGCCAATTGTCATCTTAATGAGGAAAATTCAACAAATTTTCCTTATTAAATAAACGCGTCTTATACCGAGTGGATATCGTGAATATACGTGTGTACATATGTACCAACATAACGCCACAAAAAAAATCGAAATTCGAATATGCGTAACCCGCGAAAATTTAAAATTCGCGATACTTTTAGAACACACTACTTACTATGTATGTAAAAATAGAAATAACGTACTACACTTAAAATATAATTATTTTAATATAAAATATGTTTATCACAATTAAATGTTTCACATTGATAAATTACAAAATAAAATAGACAGATAGATAAAAAAAAAATTATATAAGTACCATCTCTACTGTCATATGTATTTAGTGAAAAACGGTTAATTTTAAATTACAAACAGACACTTCAATTTTATTTTTATATAAGGATTACAACTAGCGGTTTATAAAAATAAGTTCCATATATATATATATATATATATTATATAGCCTATACATATGTCTGTATACTCAGAGATCAGAAAGATGCACATGACTCAGAATTTGTACTTACTCACTCGAGTTTTCCCTCTATGTGACTCACTTCAAGAGGGCTGCAAATATGATGGCGCATGTTTCGACCCTCCTAATAACGAGTAACATAAATACACAAATTGATATATGTATAATGCATACATACAATCACACACATATTTGCATTATTTCTGACGATCAACCAACACAAATAAAAAATTACTGAATCATTTGTTAAGTGACATATCCACACTCAACTTTTAGCCGGCTAAGTTGGGCTAGTTTAAAAATTCAGGGACTCAAAAACGATTTTCGCTTCAAATTTTCTTTTGATTAACACTTTTTAAAGACTAATAATGCAGAGCTACTAATAAAGACTACTAATAAACTGCTAGTAAGGAAGACGTGCATGGGCCGGCTCGACCGGAGTGATACCGCGGCCTCACAGAAAACCGTTGTGAAACAGCGCCTGCGCTGTGTTTCACCGAGTGAGTGAGGATACCGAAGGCCTATAATCCAACCCTTCCCCTCTTCCCCCTCCCCATACCCCAAGGCCGACAATGCACTAATGACGCTTCTGGTGTTACGGGTGTCCATGGGTGGCGGTAATCGCTTACCATCAGGCGATACGTCTGCTCGTTTGCCCCCTACTCCATTAAAAAAATGAATCACGCAATATTATACCCTAATTGTGTTAGGTACCTACATATCGTTTCAAAGGAATTGTTGATATCTATCTAGTGTTATTCACTACACAATTAACTATAATTTATGTAAAATGTATTTATGTAAGTAGATGTGTGCATATTCTTAAGATCATTTCCAGCAAACTGTAACTACATACATTTGATCGGTGTGAATAACATGGGGCGTCACCACCTCTTCAAATCTCGTGAGTACCTTAAGAGCTGACCGAAGCCGTAGACTACCAAATTGGAAACAAATTCAATACCAACCTGCCTGATCAGTGTGTAGTAGACGAAAATCTACTTTCTATGGACCACTTCTAGAAAGAAAGTTTGTGTAGTTCGAGGAGATAGTGCTGTGGAGTGGATCTTAACATTCTGTTAAGTAAGGAATAATCGATCATATTGAGAACATCACAACAACTGCATAATAGATCAGTCTGTAATGCGAATTACACACAATGGCAGAGGTCAGGGTCAGGAATCTTTTGCAGAAAATAAATGCTATATCTGTGAGATATATAAAAAAACATCAACAATTACGAAAACGACGCAAGTATTTACAAAAAACTTTACAACCCACTATAAATCTAAACACGTTAACAAAAATGATAATGAGAAGTCGATAGTGAAGTAATTCTCGTTGGAGGTTTTTGTATGAAACGGATCGATCGAATATAAATACTATCCAATTATATCATGAAATATTGGGTAGATATTTAAACAAGCCTGGTGTAATGTTGACGTTACCGGATACCTTAGCAGAAGAAGCCCAGCCATATTGGCGCGGCTATGTCCAAACACCCCTCTCTAAATTCTAAGGATTGCAAGACTGCACTCAATAGTGTGGTCGGCTACGACGCCAAGGTGTGCCGAGGTTCTCAGGGACTTACTTTGTAGGGTGCCAAGCCCCTTACGATAGACTTACATGTGACGAACACTTGCAGTTTCCATAATCACATTCCACTTCACCTTGAGCTCCGGTGAGTTATTGACGCGTGGAGGTTTTCGCATGTTGAAAAAAGATTATATCTCTATAGTAAACCTAAGAAAATTGTACTTTTTGTACTTTTTAATAATTGATGTTTCTTTTCATAACAATAAGCTAATAAATTTGAGTTTTATTAAATAAAATTCAATGTTATTCAAAAACGAAATACTAAATGAAATAAAATAAAGCGCAATATCTGTTTGATATGTAAGTCAGCCCTTGCCACTTTGTAAAGCGGGAATATTTAAGCTTTTTTAGCTTGAATGCAAATAGTTAAAGGCTTCTCGCTAGATTAATTCCAGGGAAGCGAGTTTCATTACAACATATCTTTCCTTTAAACTACTTAACAGCAAGCACATTTTTGCTTGAATTATGAACACTGGTTCTTCGAATGTCCGATGTCTAGTATCAACACCGTTTACTGTAAAAACTTTTTGTGATTTGAATATAAAATAAATTATAAAATTTGTTAAATATTTGACTAAAAGAATATGTGCTATTGTGTGTAGCAATCTATGAATTTATGTCTACATAACGGAGGACTATAAATACATAAAAAAAA